>JAPYZA010008074.1:0-18991 GCA_030522685.1 Eupelmus azureus | reverse complement strand
TTTTTCACTTTAAAACGTACATTTTTTAACCAATTCTGTACATTATACCAATCCCATGACGTAGGCGCTATTTTAAAGGCGTTGTTAATTAAGAAAACTGTTTTCCACTGTCATTTCAATTTATCTGCTATTGTCAAAGACGTAAGCATGTTTTAACATTAAGGTATCTTCCAATCGTTGCTTGGAAATATTTTAGAAAATCCTTAAGATCTCGGTAACATAATACGTTTACGTAAAGCATTTCCTGTTCAAAATTTAACTTGCATCAGCTCATTCCCAAGCAACTGCATGTAAAGTAATTTAAAGTTATTTAAAGAAAGTCAATACATAATTATTACTCGCAATACCGAGCTCCTAATTCACCAGAAACTAATTTAACGTCAGCCACAAAAGTATCTTGGCTCAATTTTTCACGATCAAACATGCAATCCAGAAAAATTCCGCCAACAGCGCAACTAAAGATATAGAAAAAGCGGAAAGAGAAAGTTCAAAACAACCAAAATAAAAGCTCGCGATCGGCGCACATCGCGCAGCCGACTGCAGCTTTCATTTTTCCGCGCAGGCCCTCGAGCCGTTGGCTCGCGCTCGGCAGATGAGCCAGCGCGAATGTCATTTGCCAGCCAGGAGAGAAGAGCTGGAAAACAGAAAAAAAAAAGATTAAAAGACGTAGCTATTAATAGGATAGCCGGGGACGGGAGAAGAGTTTGCACGAGCAGTTTGCACCTTCATTACATTTGACATTGGCATGCGGCGGCTGGCTGAGCGTGCGCGCGCTCCTCGATGGCTTCGAGCCGATCGGTGCACTGCCGTGTCATCGTCGGCGTACAATATCTTATCGATCCCAAAGCTGTATTACTCGCTTCGACTGCCATACTGTCTGGCTTATAGCTTCGATCTCCCTTTCTCCTCCTTTTATTTAATATATATATTTTTTTCTTTTGTTTCTTTTCACCTCTTTTCTTTTCTTTATCCTAGCCCCGGGCTCTGCCTCCCCGCCGTTCGCTACTCGCGATGTATTCGGCTATCTATATATAAACGCGAAACCCGAAACTGATAAGAACTCAATAGCACGCTTGTTCAACTATTCGATTTCTTTCGAGCACATATTTCATTTTTCCCTTTTATCATTTTTTTTCGCGATCCAAAAGAGAAAAGGAAATAAGTCAGTTTTGATGGTATAGACTGGCTCGAAAAAAGTAATTGTAATGTGCTCATCGATATCCTGATAAAGTTTACTTAGTAAAGTTACTTTTAACGTTATACTGTCAACAATTCATAGAAAGCAGACCTTGAGCCGATTACGCAAAAACTAAAGATGCACAAAGGAGTAAGCCAGTCTATTTAATGCAAAGTCTTATTAGTCAATTTTGTAGTTCCCTGATTTTACCTGATCGTTGGATGGGTAGTCTAATATTCAGATCCCATCGGGCCAACGTATTAAGAATCCAGCTCTTCTTACTTAGTATGGCACGGCTATAAGACAATACGTCACGTACATTTTATAACAAAGAAAATGTTTTATTTGTTGTATGATAGTCGTGCGAATGTATTACTCTTTTATTTTATAATTAAATTGATGTTTATTCGAATCTCATTAAGCTTCCTGATTCGAATTAAATCAAAGTAGCGATAAGTAGCTATATAATTGTATAGTAGATTCATGGACGGTATTCTTTTACACTGCACACTGCTACGTTCAAATCAGTGGTAGCAGCAGCAACAGCAGCATTCACCATTCGCTAAATGGCTTTTAGCGCTAGAAAGCAAGCTAGAGTGTAGCAACAGAGATAACGGAGCCAAGTATATTGCATAGCGAAATTTCAACTTTTAACTTGGTTACGTAATATTATAAGAAAAACTTGATGGAACCATTCTGATGTAATTTAAAAGAAACGAATGAAATGCATCTAGTTTTTATAATAATGTAATGTTTAAGCAAGTTAGTCTTTAGAGAATAAAGCGTTTTGTTATGTACTGTACTTACGCTTTCGGTCACTAAATGCCAGTTTAGACAAGGGTGAATTATGCTCAAGTATAAATGCAACTTTGCGCGGAAAAATGCTAGCTGATAAGCCTCTATGCTAAATTTTGGCAACTGTTTAATCAATAGCTCACTATAAGGTGTATTAAGTTGTGCAATAAATTTATCCATCTATCTAAACATGAAATTTCTCTGTCTCTCTCTATCTCTCTTTTATTTACCCGCTCTTTCAATCTCTAATTCAAAATTTATGAATTAAACATCCAATACTTGAAACGGAAAATGATTCTACAATAATAATGACAATGAAGCGTAATAGAGTTGAAAATAATTATTATATCAAAGAAAAAATTTGTTAGGAACGAAAACATGTCGAATCACGAAGTCAAAGTTTACTTGAGAATAAGAAAGGACCAAGCCACTTATAGTTAGCGGGGAAGTCGATTCGCAACACTTGGAAAAAAGCCCAACGGATGATGCATAGACAATAAACGTTCAATGCAGGCCACACGCGTGTGTTGCTTAATCAAACATAATTTTCCTAACTTTTTAAAACTTTTTTATAAATAAATAATTATTTAATAAACTGTTCATTATCAAATAATTTATATGCGTTAATCTTTTATTAAAAAATTTTAAGCAGGTATATTTAAAAGCAGGCAATTAGGCTTATAAACTTTTCCTGGCACTTTCAAAGTTCACAGAAAGGTCAAATCTAGACGCTATTCAACTCATCTAGATTTTGGCCTGACTCCGATTCACATACATATATTTATAACGAATAATCTTTTGACCTCTGCGAAACTATTAAGAATCTTAATAGATACTCGCGTTCCAAAACTATATTTTATTTTGACATCTCTTTCATTAAAATACAATAGCAGATATTTGAAAGTTAAATTCATAAGATAAAACTTTGGAAACTTTGAAAATGAAACGATCAAGTATAAAATATTTCGTAATCTTTTTAAAGCTGTAACAATGATTTCTTTATAAGTACGCGTGAATAAGTAATAATCTCCTTTTGGTTACGACATTACAAACTGACCTACGCTTTGTTCGCGCTGCGCTTTTCTGAAGGTGTTCATAATGCTACTAATCCGCTACTAGTGCAGTAGCTTGCGCATATTTAACAAGTTTATATTAATACATTGACTTTTTTCTCTTATTCTTTCAATGTAAATAGAAATTTACAAATTCTTATATTATATCACCGGATAATAAAATGTAAAATTTCTTAGTAACAATTTTTATTCAGAAATAGTAGAGCGCAATGCTTTGTTCTTAAAGTAGGTGCTCTCATGATCCAGAGATTTATTTTAAGTAATTAATTTAAAAAATTACCTAAATGAAAAATAAATGAAAGATAGGCGAAAATGAAAAAAAATTGAGGGGAATTCTGAGTGCGATATAAAAGAACAAAGCTAACTAAATATCAAAGGCGTGGCTGAGCTCTCTTATTTTTCTCGGCTTAAAACTCTCTTTTGATGCCATGCCAATGCACATTATATTATATGGAAAAACAATGCGCATATTATTTCGGCGTAATTCTATTTTTCGCAGCCGGATAATTTTTGCCTTTGTATACTTATTTGATAATTGAAACTAGAATTTCTTTTTATTTATCTCCTTCTATTGCATTCAAGTTTAAAACTTTATAATAAGTGTTTATATTAATTAAAAAAATAACTATCATTAATTAATGTAGAAATCGACAAGCCTGAGCGAGGTTCACAGCGATATAAGTTGCGCAGCTCGTGGAAAGTGGAAAAAGGCACTTATGCAAACGTTCCTAAACGTCGAACGAGCTGGAATATTATCAGAGTGCAAACGATGGGTAATCGGCGCGCGCGCGCTGTCTTATCTCAAGCAGATCTAGCATGGAGAGCTCTACAGCCCGATGCTTCGATTAAAGCCGAGCAAACGCGATAAGTAAAACAGACAAAACAGCTTCGACTGCTTTTATCCGGCTGTTTCGCGCTCACATTTTCTACGAGCTTTTTCCTCGGCCAAGTCTCTTGGCTTTTCTTCCGCTACAATTTAGCCTTTCACTTACGTTGGAGTAAAGCTCGGATATTCTTATCGTTACATAACAATCGCTAACAACGATACATCCACGGTCGCGGCGAGCGTCTATAAGTATAATATAAGGAATCGATTGGAATTAGTCGTTAGAATATCTGCGATGCGCACAGCAGCCGAGATGTTAATTTGGCAAGCTGAACTTTATTTTTGAGCGTTTGATAGGAGCATAAAGTCGTTGAGTGGCCCCAGAGAGATGTAGAGTCAAGAGTCAATCATTTTTTATCCTCAATATTATTTTTATGATTGTTGACACATACGTGCGATGACGTTACTGGGTTCTCCGGAAAAAATCTCTAATTACATATTCCTTATACTAACAAGCTAAAAACTCATTACTCCTTTAAGATTCTCTCAAAAGCAATCTTTATAAAAGTTTAGATTTTCAAAATATAAGCAAACTAAGAGATTTTGGCAAAAAGCTTGCTGCTCCAAACGGACGGAAGGCTCATCTGACAAAGCTGCACTCTATAAAATTCGGAAATCACAAAGAAGCAAAGAGTTGATCGATTCGATAGGGCCGCGGGGGGGCGTCAGACGCGAGTAGCGCGCGAGGTGAGCAGAGAGTAGAGTATATAGGGCCTCGACGTAGGCGGCGGCCACGCAATCATCACGCGAGCCGGCTGCGGGCTGTAGGATCTTTCGTAACGCCAGCTCTCGTCCGCGAATCTCTCCTGTCTTGGGCTTCGCTCGGGAAGCCCCGGCATATCGAGTATCGACGAGGCTTCCCCTGATGCGTTTGTCTAGGATCGCGCACCTCATCTATTATGCACGAGCTGCCCCCCCCCCCCCTCCGGCCCGCCGCTCTCTATAAAACTCGTCTCTACAGCTCGGCGCGCTGATGGTCGAGAAAAAATAAATGTACGATTGATGCGCGCAGGCCGGGGGTTCGGCTCCGCTCCGGTTCAGCTCTCATAAAAAATGCAGCCTCGTAATGACAGCGCAAAATCGATCGCAAGCCCAGTTTCCTCTCCCTCTCCTTCTCTCGCCGCTAAAATAATGCACGACGTTTACTCTTTCAGCTCGCTTTCCTTTGCGCTTACTGCTGCCCGCTCCGCTTATATATAGCTTTATTCGCTCGCTTTGCGTTATGTGATATAGTTGCTCTGTAAGCGCGCTTGGCTCTCTACGCAGCTTGATGATAAAAAGCTCCGCGAAGCCTCGAGCTGGCATTTTTTCACGCAACTTTGCGATCTACCTTCTGCTTGGCAGTATTTAGCTAGGATTGCAGAAGCCAAGCTTGCTATCCCAGCTAGTTCGATTTCTTACATCTTTTATAGTCCTTTTATTTAATTAACTGTTTACTGCCGATGCCTGGCCAGCTGGCATTTTCAATCGCGCAGTCACTTTTACTGTACTCATCAAATAGATCGATTAGCTTCCTAGGCGTTATTAATTAATTATCTGGAAAAATACCAACGGTCTGCTTGAAGTTGTCTGTAAAGTAATCTGCTTATAGTTGGATGTTTATATTGATTGTAAATTTTTATCTATATGCATTATATAAGATTAATAAGGAAAATAAAAAAAAATAAAACAAAGTTTGATTTCGATCTTGTTTAATATAAAAATGATGTTTCATTCAAAAGTTATGAACAATCAAAGATGGGTATAAAAATAAACGAGAAATAAAAAAATAATAAAAATTCATTTATTTCGTTATTATCTTTAATAGGCCACGACTTTCGAATGAAATAACATTCATGTATATAAAACAAAATCGACATAAAACTTTTTTTATTTTCATTTTCATTGTCGGACAAATTTATATCATAACTCCAAACAGTCTTATAATCAATACAGAAAGTACATTACTGCCAGTAAAATAGAAAATGTGTAGCCTAAAATAGTTCACATCTCAAAAACAAAGACCCATCAGAATAAATGTCAGGTGTACGGGGTTTAATTTTAATTTATTTCCGGGAGATGAAACATTTTTTTTAATACTATTTTAAGTAAATATTAATTATAAAAATAGTACCTTAATATATTTAATTGAAGATCTCATCAACAAATTACTGAACTAATTTGATTAAACTTTAGTAACTTCATCTTTTGCGAAATTTATTAATAAACATGCTACTAATAATTGAAATTGCAATGAAGTATCGACTTTATATATGACGTCACTGTTATTTGACTTTTTACATCTTCCGTCACGATATCTCCATTTATAAAGCTCTATATTTTTTTATTAATACATTTGGATTATAAAAAGAAAAGATTAAAAATAAAACTACTAGCTGTATTATTTATATCGAGCTGTAAAATATTAAAATTATGTGAATTATGAAAAACTTTTTATTTGTTTCTGTAACTTCGAATACAATAACAATAATCATTAAGCTCAAAACAATAATAAATATTATGATTACATTGTTATTTCATGGCAAAATACATTTTACAATGCACAAATGTGCCTATGCATACTTATGAGTCTAATCTAATCTAAAAAAAGTATTCCGTATTTGTCGTATTTGTAAAGATAATAAATAACATTGAAGCATAAAACAATTAAAACATTATAAGAAGAGCTAAATAATAATACATATTAACTGTATGAAAAATAAAATCTTACGTGAACAAATGAATAAAGAAGCATTTATTTTTCAGCTAAATGAGGCTAATGGAACCGTTGGGTGTCGATGTGGAAGTGGTGGAGCTTTCAGCACTGAAAAGATGGGCAGATTTTCCAACGCAGCATCGAATCACCGATTACTCCAACTCGCTTGGCGACTCGGCGCAGTATACAGTTAGTCCATTCCCTTGTCAGCCGTCACTGAACAATAAAATTGCAATATGGTAAGGAACACTGCCTTTGTGTCTTTTGTCTACGTCGAAATAATTTGAATAAGCCATCGCACCTTCTGAATATTTTACAATATAAAATATTAAAATCTCATAAAAAATAACATTTTAAGGAAATGTTAAGGTAAAAACATCTTTAAGAATATTTAAAAAAAATAAAGTACTTATAACTGCAACTACAATCTATACAGATGTAAAATTAAAATATATTATGAAAAAAATATTCCTATTTATTTTTAATTATTTCTTATGTGAATATAAAAATATTCCTATCTACTCTTCATTATTCTTTTATGAATATACATTATTAAAGAGTCATTCCATTGTGATTAATAATCAAGTGAATTAAATGTAGTGGTAAATTAGTGATATGTAATCTACATTATCGACTGAGGTAAAAATTAATTACAACTCTTTGTTGTTATCGATCCATCCGCCACCATTTACCTCAATCACGAATAATACTTTTAGATCGTAATAATAATTTTTTATATAATAATGTTTAATATCTATAATAATTGTAAATTTAAAATATAGCTTAATACGCTTTTATTTATTGATTAAATAAATGTTTAACAGAAATATATATTGATTTTAGGACGGGGGACATCACAGTTCTGCAGGTGGATGCAATAGTAAATTCCACCAACGAGAATATGGACGACAATAGTCCAACGTGCCAAAGAATTTTCACTCGCGCCGGACCTGGCCTTAAAAAAGAAATTTACAACGAAGTGAAAGGTGCTAAATAAATATCAAAGTAGTATTAAATCGTTTTTGTTACCAACAATTACAGGGACATTATTTTATCCAATTTTTAATTTTGAATAAATATCTTGTCCTCAACTTATTCTGCTAGTCAAAAGCAACAAGTGTAAGAGCGAGATAATTCAAGTATTTTTAAATTAAAAATTGGATGAAAAATAAATCTCTTAATGGTTTAAGTTAATTATAATTTTATATCTACGAAATTTCTCACGGCTGAACAGTCCCGAACTTTATCTACTTCGCAAGTTTAATCCTTAGTTTAACTTGTTTAAGATCTTTTTGATTTATTTTGCTAAAATTATGCTTTTAAAGATCTTTCTGGCAAATTAAATTTAAAGTATCTTATAGGAGTATCTAAAGTCAAGTCTTTAAAATAGAAGCATCAACAGAATTATTTAAATAGCAAGTAAAAGAATAGCAAATCGACTAAAGTTCTTCGGTCTTGCTTGAAATTATATATGAAACTTTTATAACTAAAAGCCAATGCAATATGACCTAGAATAATTTTCTACAGTAGTAATACATAATAAAGCTAAACATTATTTCTACAGAATGCAGAACTGGGGAGGTGACGACGACGCAGGGCCACGGTTTGCCTGCTCGTATAATTATTCACACCGTAGGGCCTGTTTACAATACAAAATATCAAACTGCGGCAGAAAATACACTTCACTGCTGTTACAGGTCAGTAATATAACTAGTTAATTAAACATTGTTTTTTCTTAATAAAATACTTGATAAAAGTATGAGAAAAGAAATGTTAATTGATAAATGATTTTGTCGTTTCAGAAACATTTTACAAAAAGCACGTGAGCTAGGATTACGAAGTATTGCTTTACCGGTCATCAACTCGGTCCGCCGCAATTATCCACCTGATGCAGGCGCACACATAGCACTTAGTACGTTTAATTATTCAAGTTATAAGCAAGTTTATCGGCTTTTATCACGTCTTCTCAACTAAGTTATTGCCACTATTTGCGATATTCATGGACCGCTAGTATAACTACCCCGCTGCTGTCGATAAACATTTATTACACCGTTATTTTACACCTATTATGATTTTCTTTTTTAATTTATAAACTAAAATTTATAATTCTATTTAAAATATTACAATTTGAATATGAATTTAAAAAATGTCACTTTAATGGATTATAAGATTCAATAAGCTTAAAAAAATTAGTTGAATTTGAATTTGAGACTTTCTCGATAATGGATCTTGATTATTTTGAAGGTTTTTCCAATTTCCGCCGTGAATCGTCATTTAAAATATCAAGATTACGTAGACTGTCTCAAATTCGGAAAAACCTTGAAAACGATTTTAAATTTAT
The DNA here is from genome assembly GCA_030522685.1 of Eupelmus azureus. Classification (NCBI taxonomy): domain Eukaryota; kingdom Metazoa; phylum Arthropoda; class Insecta; order Hymenoptera; family Eupelmidae; genus Eupelmus; species Eupelmus azureus. The sequence continues at coordinate 10,024 of JAPYZA010008074.1, read as the reverse complement.
TTAAATACATCTTAACTTGTATGTATATGTTTTTTATGATTTTTAGATATATCATAGAATCACTGATTTAAAATTGAAAAAAGGAATTGGTTTAGTAATTGAAAATAAACATTTCAGGAACTGTACGGCGGTTTTTGGAGCAGTACAGCGACTCGATGAATTGTGTGATATTCGTCCTTGATCCTTGCGATTTGGGTATCTATGAAGTTCTGTTATCTCTCTACTTCCCTCGAACGCTGGCCGAAGAGGAAAACGCCTGTTGGCAATTGCCAAGCGACATCGGCGGCATGGATGGTGAACCTCAACTTCCCGATAGACAAATTCGAATAATCGACAATCCACAACACGCTCTGCATGGTAATTTCGTTTCACTTATTAGCTACTTTTTCATCTTTATATTTGCTTTCGGAATCTCATTTGCTTTTATTATGTCATCTAATTTCAAGTAAAATAATTACAATTTCAAAATTTTTAATAAAAATATTTTAATATTTCTATACTCTTTCAAAAGTCAACTTACTAGATTCTCTCTTTGACAAGTTATCGCAAGGTAAATTATTTTCTTTACCGCTTAATTAAACACACGGAACATTGATTCTTTTAAAATCTTTTTCAGGTCGAGTATGATTTCGAAATTTTCAAAAGTAATCAATGTTTCTTGGCTATACATATCAAATTTAGATTATTTCAATCAATATATAAATAGCGAACTTTCAATATTCCAACAATCTATGCATTTTTTTCTAGAAACTTATTTTAATATAGTAATTTTAACCTCACAACAAAATCAGTGCTGTATAAAAATTGACTACTTTCTTAATTATAAAAAAAAGATTGATTTTAAGTAACTGCAGTTAATTATTTTTGTTTCTATAAAATTTCGATAATTGCACAAAGCTGTGAATTAAACAAGCCTTTTCAAATTTATTGTGTTTGACAAGCTCGTTTATGCTATTTTCGTAAGTTTTATTATTTTTTATTTTCAATTGAGTTTCAAAACAAATTTTTGGCAAATGAAAAATAAGCTACTTAATAATATGAAATAATTTTGGAATATTGAAATGTTATTTAATTAAAACTTCCTAAAGCAAAACATGCTCTTAACTATTTTTATCTGTAAAAGCTTGAAATAAGATTCTAAATGATATTTTTCGTAAGAGTAGATCCTTGATTTAGCTCTTAAATTCAATGATTCTTTTTATATCATAACTGAGCTTAACTTGAAAAATGCGCAAAATCTGCTAAAACATATTCTAACATATCAATCAAATATTAAAAAATCGCATCGATGTTCTTCAGGGGATGAAAGCGTCGATCTGACCACTCATTTAGAGACGTCGGTAAGCCTCGGCGAGCATGCCTTTACTCAAATGCAAGGTGATCTTGATCGTCAGCGACTCCTAGGCGAAAGGCCCACCGCCGATCCTTTGGCTGACATTATGCTCAAGCAGATGCAACATAAAGAACGGTAAGCAAAACAAAAACCGAACGATTCCGTCGAATCATCCACAAATCATTAACCACTATCGAGCTCTATAATTTCACGAATAACACAAAGCTCCAGTGTGAAAAAGAAGAGTCAGCTTGGTCATATAGAAGGAGCCAAGATTCAGCTTAGCAAAAGGCCTCGCTCCCGTCTACCGTTTGTTATTAACTTTGCCGGCTAGCTCGGCGTACTCGCTAAATTCTATTTTCGCCGAAGCGCGAGCTATTCCGGGCAATTCTGGAAGCCGGTCTACAGCGTAAAGTAGCTACTTTATTATGAATCGAACGGCCAAGGCTAAGAATAGCCCGCTCCTAGAAAGCCGGGGGAGCGAGTGTGACGCGTGACGCGCGTGACGCGGCCGAGTAACGAGAATGAAGAGTGTAATCATGGTGTCACGTCACGATAGAAGCCGGCGGCTAGGCTTTATCGCGGGGACTCGCGCGTCAGGCTGGCCCGTATGATTGAATTATCGATTTCGAGCGCGCGGGGGTGGCGAGGCACGCGTGCAAGATGCAACGTGCGCGCGAAATTCCGGCCTCCGCGCGCGCGGGCGAAGCTCGATCAAAATAGTCCGCGACGTTCTAAAAATAGCCACTCGCGTCGGCCTAATAGCGCTCGATAGTTATATACAGCTCGAAGCCCACGATCGCGCCCCTAGCTGGGAAACTAGAGCGAAATTCGAAAAATAGAACGGCCAGCGTCGACGCGCTCTCATTATATCGGCGATGCTATCGGCGGTAATATGGGCCCCCTTTCACCTTACCTTGATTCAGTTTTGCCGCTCTCATTTTTTGGCAGTCGGTTGGGCTATTTGTTTACCTATGCAAAAGTGCGCGGCTACGTGCGCAGTTCATTCATACGCGGCGCGTAAACAGCGGGTGCAACAAAAGCAGCACATGCTTCTGATAGCTTTTGATAAATAAATTATGCTTGCGGATGTTTATAGAGTTGGGCTGTTTATCAAAACTTTCGCAAATATAATTTTTGGTAAAATAATCAAAATAGCGCATAAAATTAAGACAATATTTTGTTTTAATAGATACTTTATTTAAATTAATTTTAAGTGTGATGAATATATCGTCGTTTATAACGAAAACGTATACTACAAATTGCTGTGAAGAGTAGAACATTGCAAACTTCCCATAAAAACTACGTTATATTGATTTTTGTTGTAAAAACTAGTACATTCGACTCTTCTATTGCGAAAGCTAGTACCTTTCCCTATACTGTCACGAAGACTATTCACATTTGTTTGTATAAGTAAATACAAAATAAATAAATTTTTTTAATTTTTTTATTTATTGTCACACCCTCTATGAAGGGTATTAGCGACATAAATAAAATTTAAAATAAAGAAATTAAAAGATAAATTAAATTAAAAAAAAAACAATGTATCGAATAACTGAATTCTTTTTTATAATATTTATTATTCTCGGTACAGTATACTAAGCTAAGTGTTCTCGCTTATTTCACTCTCTTTCTACAACAGAGGTCTGACTTATACTAGTATTCGCGACAATATTGTGGAGAACACTAGACTTGATGGTAAGACGGTGAAATATTATATAGCCTCCGCGGTTAGACAGACGGTTGAACTTACTAGCCTTGAAGCTTTGAAAAATTCTACTCTTCGCAGATGTTTGTGAAAAGTACTAGATATCAAGGCGAAAAATGGCATTCAAAAGGCATTCTTCGTTAGGAGCGGCGATATAAAATTCCATAAAATCCAATGAAATATAAATACACTTAGAAAATCATCCTATATAGACTGTTTGATTTTTAACTGATATATTTGTATTTGTTTACATTTCTATTTATTGTTTATATTTACAAAATATTATATTTAAAAATTGAGTTTGAAACATATAACGATTAAAAAAATCAAAGATATTGTCTTAATGATTATGAACATTATTTCTTTAACAAATCAATGCGAAGTTTTCAAATAATGAAAATAAGCTTTAATGCGATCTTGGCCTGAAAATGATATATAATTATCCAACAATTGTTGTGGCCTACTTCCTTTTGACTTGAACATCATTAAAAATTGTAATAGGAGCGGTTATTTTCAGAATCACTTGAAATATATAAATACTACACTTAATCTACATATAAGAGACGTTAATCTCTAAAATTAAATAAATCAAATAAATAAATGATACATTTAATTCAAAAGAGATGTTTATCTCTAAAATTGAAATAAAAATTGTCACTTTGTTAGAAGGAAACGCATTTTCTCATTTTGATTTGATCTTTTCTTCGCGACAAACTGGAGCCTCGTACGAGCAAGTTCATCAGCAAATAAGCTCTGAGTCACCAAAATAAATCACTATAAGACTCCAAAAGCGCTAGACCTTGAACGAGATTTTCGATTCAGAAAATCTCAAGACAACCAGCTTTACTCAAACAAGCTACCCGATATTTATATTTTAATAGATTCCAGTATATTATCATGAATTTTGTTTAGCAACAAATTGAAATTTAAGGGAAATTCTTCTCCAGTGGTTTTATTGTAATTATGCAAAATTTTATAAAAAGCTACACAAATTTCAATCGAATCTACTTCGTTTACATTTACATGCATCAATGTCTGTACAAAAATGCATAATAAATTCGACTTTTTGGTAATTTAATTTAATAATTTAAAAACTGCTACGTATTTTAATTTAGAGTAAACTGAAAAATAATAAATAATTTATTACCGACATAATTGAGCTAAAGTTATGGACAGATTAGTCATTCTAGTAATTATGTAGTTTACGTCAATTGAAGTAATCATTTTAATCGTGCAAAAAACTGTAATACATATTTTGTACTCTTGCTACAGAATTCGATAAATAATTTATTGCAGTTGTCTAGTTTTTAGTTCACGTTTCATTACATTGAAATTTACTTTTTAGTATTCATTTTATCATTACAAAATTGATTTAGAAATCATGTATTAATACAATCTTAATGATATTTATTTTTGAAAATAAAATTAAAAATTTTGTCAAGATAGTTCTTAATATTTTATTTTGTGATAGTCTACAAATCTTACCGGATGTTTATGAAGACTTGACGTCAGTTTGCATTTCTGCTTGCGCACGCAGGAGTAATAATATTCTTTCCGAAAATTGTATAAAGTACATTATGATTGCATAGAGTGTTGCAACTTTAATGAAAAAAAATAATATTTTCTTATATCTATAGATATTTAACTCGGTTATCTGAACCACGTAGTAGGCAGATTAAGATATTTTATCATCAGATAAAGTTTATTTTTTATAACTTTTTGAAAGTAGATAAAACAACTGTAAATAAACTGTTTTGGTACAATTATTTTTACGCAAATTAAAACGTGTCAGTAGTTATGACTCAAGTCTGATCAGACATATCTTATATCCAAATATAAGATATATTTAGACCTTTTTAAATTCAGCGTTACATTGGAGAATCCAAGGATGCATTGTTAATAATTACTTAATTTAATTAAAAGATAAATATCACAAACCCTAAGTGCGCAGTAGTGCGGTCATTCAGGTTAAGCAGAAAGACTTTTTCAATGGCATAGACAGAAGGAACAAGCTGGATAAGTTTTACAAAACTCGTTCAAGCTTATCCTTCCAACTTGCTATTCCTAGTACGGATCTTTACCTTTTCGTATTTTTCTCCACGTTACAGGTAGATTAGCTAGCTGAGAAATGCAGGAACAGTTTTAGGGATGAATAAGAATATGAAAAAAAATTAATCGTAGAAGTGCTTTCACGAAATAGAGTAATATTTCGAATGAGAGTATAAATAGGGCTGTACGGGTGGAAATAGTAAATAAAGAAATCAATAATATATTTAGAATTTTCTGGCATCAAGTGGATGATTCATTGATCCTATCTCTAGATAATATCTTTAATCCATTTAGCTGACCTCTCGGTGAATAATCAGTAGGCTATAGACAAAAGTTAACGTCATTGCCCTATAGTGACGCATGTAGAGTAATTCGCGACTGCCTACGTAATACGCGAGGTTCAATAAACGATGAAGCTCTTGATAAGCTCAAACACTTGAAAGCATGGCTCTGTGTATTTTTGCATAAACCTAGGTAAATAAGGTACGACAAAGCTGGAGTACTTGGGTCAGGTTCAGACGGTAAATGATTGATCCCGATAATTTTAATACTTCATTTATCATTTAAATACTCATTTTATTAATTTTAATATCAATCAAACGTAGCAAATACGCTGGTAAAGTGATCCCAGTTGATTTGCAACTGCAAGAAAGGTAGCTGCGTCAATATTCGATGTTTTTGTTATTCTCAAGCCGTAGTACGCAGAAGGTCTTTAGAAATTGATTGGTCGAAAAGCTAAATATAGCAGGTGTAACGCGCAGATGCAAAGCTCGCGATGATTGGGAAAGCTCGGAGTGTGGAACTCGCCGAGGAATCCAAGAGAGGGTGGCGTAGCTACATAGGTGGCAATTCAAGTTGAAATAATAACGGATAGACTCGGCGCCTCGACGTAGACGAGCTCTCGCATACAGCTACACAAGCCATCCTTGCATGTGTCCGTGATTCCTTGCATGTGTGCTGGCCGTCTTGCGCAGAGCAGAAGCCGGCCTTTGCGTCTGCGTGAAAGCTCGCGTCGGCGCAAGCTCCGTCTCTCCCTCCTTCGCTTTGCTGTTTACGCCGCGATTGCGCAGCACTGGCTCCGGCTTTTGTTGTTGTCGTCGCAAGGAAGGAAAGATTCCAAAGGGACGGCGGATATATAAACGCGCGCCTGCAAAAAGCCTGGGCGAGTAATAGGCGAGGGAGGTTATTTCCGACGGGGGCTGGGAGGCGCGAGGAACGCCGCCGTGTCGCTTAAGGAAATTGCAAGCGCGAGTCCGAAGTGTCCGCGAATACACGGAGAAGAGGAAGGAGAGCGAGGGAGAGAGAGAGAGAGTGAGTGAGTAAGCGGCAGCGCTGAAGCGAGAAAGAAGGAGAGGGAGTACTCTCTGTGCTGTTGCTGCTAGTGGCTGCTCTTAGCCTCGCGTCTCAGTCGCACGCGAGAGTCCATCATTAGAGCTCAGCTCCTCTCCGCAACTGGTTCTTCCTTAGCTTTTGCTTAGAAGCACGGATCACGCGCGCGCACCGTATCGCCGCAGCAGTCTTCCCCCAAAGTCCGTTTTTACCGAAGCTATACCTTTTTACCCGAGCGACTTTTTCTACTTGAGAGACAGACAAAGAGAGAGAGAGTGAGGGCAAGTGTCGCGCTGCTGCTTTCTGCCTGTGTCGTTGGGTTCTCTGTGCGGTCGACTGATCCAAGGATCGAGCGAGCGGAATGGTAGTGATTGACATGGCCGATGTCATCGAGAACGAGGACCGGTACGTATATTCTACATCAGCTTCTCCCCCTCAAAATTCCCCTTCGTCTTGCTCGCTGTCAATAATACAGCTCCTCGCCGCGCGTCTCTCTATCGTACCTCGGCGTCGTCGTGTTATCGACTAATTGCACGAGAACATGACCTCCTTGATTTATCGGACTTGGACGGGCGCACGCACACAACAACGGCGTGACTCGAGGCACAGTGGAACTGAGCCGCGAGGGGCGTCGTCCTCCATCCCCCCCGTTTCTCCCTCCCTCCCTCTGTCTATGAGGCACTCCTCCGTGCGCAAGCGAGCTTTGGCCCGCTTTTGCCGAGGGGTTGCTAGACTCTGAACGCGCGAGTCCTGCGTAAATGTGTCTCCGATTCTCTCTCGGCTCTTTTAACGCTTTGTTAGCGCGCATTTCTTCGCCCCCTCGGCTCTCTGCAGCCGATGTACTCAAAAGCTTCTCCGGCTTAAGATGCTCCCGTTTGCTTTCTATTTTCTTTGCCTCTTTCCGCGCTCTTCTTTCTCCTCCGCTTTACCCCCCGGCTTTTAAACAATTCACAAAGATGCTGACTTGAGTGATTCGTTTCTTCTCTTCTAATTTTCACCTTCGCTTTTCTCGTTTCAAAGTTTGATGAAGGAAGCGCTTTCGTTTCTACATTGTTAAATACGTATCACTCGTAAAAGTTAAACAGCTATATTTATTGCAGACCATTGGGAATTCAAGTAACTGTCGAGTTTAGGAAATTGTAAAACCAGCCTCTGTAGCACATTTAATATTTTAAACCAGAGCTATGAAAAGCCGGTAGCTCGGGTCTAGAAATAAAAATGTGCAATAGAAGTAGCAAGGGTTAAGAGTGTCACTTACTGTTGGACAATTCAGCAAACGTATACGCGGCCTTGCTGATTAAGTTTCATTGGCTTTTCAAAGAGCACGTTCAACGTGTTAAAACTCCTTATAAAGTGCTGCTCCTCCGTTTTCTTTTTCCTTTCTTTGTGTTGCAATAATCAAAAGAATGTCGAGCGCCTCTCCAGATTATTCATTAGCTTCTCAATATTCCTAAAGCACGTTCGAGCTTTTACATTAATGATCATTTTAAAAGCAAAAACAAAATTGTGTTGTTTTTTTTCTCATTTTCTCTCCTTCTCTCGTTCGCCAGAGATAGGAAGTGAAAAAGAACAAGTTTATCTTTGAGCTTGTCAATACTCAATTTATATATAAAACGAAGGTCCATTTATTGTGTTGTTTATTATTAGGTTTCGCGAGCGATGATCAGGCAATAGGCCGTGGGTGAAGTGGCTAGCTCTCGAAAAAAGTAGGAATAATCAGTAACAATCAAGTACTCTATATACCTATATGTCGTACGTGAGACTTAGCTTCGGATAAAGGATTAATTGACCTACTTTCCTCGAAAAGCAAACTGCAGATTATTCTAGTGCTTTGACATTCTTTCACCCTTTTGTACAATGCCATTCAAAGGATGCAGACAGAGTCTCCGCTTGTAAATGGCACATAAAAGTGCTTTACACCTTAGGTGCATACAAATAAATCATTTACGATTTCCAATTAAGAAATTTTAACTGGTGCTTTTAAAAAACTTTTATGTAATATAGCCAACTTTTATTCATTCTATTATTACATAAACAGGTATATAGTATTTTATAAGAAGGAAAAAAAATAAAATTAGAACTTATTGCAAAAACAAATACCAAAAACAATAAATATAATAACAATAAGATAATCATAAGCCTTGTAAACGATATAAAAAATCAGTTTTCTCTTACGAAGGCGACAAGTCGAAAAAAGGCTGGAAAGAAACTGATGAAAATCGCAGATCGAGTGGTTGCACAAGCAAATAATAAAGGTGTACGGCACTTGTACGGAGAATTGCAATTACTTGAAAGAGCTAGGTGAATTGCCCGTCTAGAGCGTAAATGCTTATTCAAAAACAATGAAAATTTTCAAAATTCATTTATGCGTATTAACTTGACTTTTTCTGGTACAGTGCTAACTTACTTTTTTAAGACTAAGATCAAAGTAAAGCGCAGTTTACCGCAACTCGCCACTGTTCTGTTCTCGGCGTTGTGCAGTTCTTCCAAGTAGGTCGGGTAACGTGCGTACTTACGCACGGTCAACTCATTTCGGATGACCGGCGAGCTGAATTCCGTTCAGTAGGTGCTTCTTCTCACCGTCTCGGATCGTACAATTCCATATATTTATTTTCACCATCTTTTATCACTTATTTATTTAAACAAGTTGTGCTATTTCATTCAACGCCAAACCTAAGCATTTTAAATCTAAGATTCTACTTTTAAACTTATTACTAATTTTGTTATTAAAAAATACGTCCCCGTATTAATAAAATTGATTTAGTTCGATCTATTGAAGTATTCTTCTACTTTTAAAAATATAAATATTATGTATTACTGTGGTATTCATAAAATATTTATGCTCAATAGATATCTGTTTATTCCATTTTTATTAAGAAAACTGTAATACTCTTCTTTTTAAAATAACTCTTCAAGACATATTCCATTCAAAAAGAAATATTAGATATTAAAAAATTTTTTCTATGACAGTTACTACGAAGCTTAGTTTAACTTCACACCTCAAAATAATAACCCGGAAACTATAAATACTTAATCTACATTTTATTGCTATCAGTTATCATATTGCAAGCTATAAAAACAGTAGATAGGTACATTCATAATCGTGCTTTATAATGTTTGAATAAATTATGTCACGAAGGAGGTACAAAGTGAGCGTGCATATTCTACTACTAATGCATGTATGCTCAGACATTGTATCAATCTATAATATTATTGGTATTTTTATATATTGAACGTACTTGTAAAAATTAATTATACTACAAAAATTTTGCAAGTAGTAAGTATTTTATAATTTCACGATTTAATCAGAATGTGTTTTCTATGAAATAGACACTACTATATCTTTTTTTTCATTTGTATTCTTTTACGTGTTTTTAAGTTATAGATACAAATACCAAATTTATATTAATATATACGCGGTGAAGAATTTTTTAGAAAAATTACTAAACGTTTTATAAAGCGGTAACAGTCCGTATAAATCCAAAAAATTACTAAATTGTAAGACAATATTACTTAAAAATTACTAACGTGTAAAACAATAAAAAAATCAAGTTAACATTTCATTATCTGATATATGTAAATGTACAATAGCACAGGTATAAATT
>JAPYZA010008073.1:0-19865 GCA_030522685.1 Eupelmus azureus | reverse complement strand
GCGGCGGCGGCTCTGGCTGGCCGCCATCAAACGTACAAGTCCGTGTGTAGGTGCGCGCGCGAATATATATACAGTCGAGTGGTAAAGGGGGGAGGGAGAGAGATAAATCGCAAGCGCTGGGAGGAGAGAGAGAGAGAGAGATATTTATCGGCGATATTGCTGCAACAAAGGCAGGGAGAGCGACTGCGAGAGGGGAATCGTAGAAACGATGCGGCCGCTAATTATTAGGTCTCTCTCTCAGCGGAGGATGTTACTCTCTGGATGGGGTGGTTCGTTTCGCACTCTCTCACTCTCTCTCTCTCTCTCTTTCTCGCTCCCCTGATTGCTTTTGGCTTAAGTACGTGTTTGATGACGTTTATCTGGCGCGGCCGATCTCCGCAGCGAGCCCGAGTTTTATTCAATAAGTTTACGAGATGTGTCGGCTTTGTAATGCGCGCGAGAGCGAGAGTGAGCTTCGATTTGCTCTCTTTTTCGAGCCCCGCTGATGCCTCACGCGCGAAGAATCCGTCCCTCTCTCGCGCTCTGAGTGTGTGCATGCGCCTCGCTTCGTGTTTTATTCCCTTTGTATTTTAATCTCTTTCGAGCGCGAGCTGGATTTCAGCGAGCCTCTCGGAGCGATTATACTTTCGCAAGGTATATAACCCAATTGAAATCGAATGACGAGAGAGCAGCCAGTCAACTGCAGCTGCCCGCTTTTCATGTCATTTTTATGCGATGAGAGGACTGATTTGCTCGCTGTAATTTGCGGGATTGGATTGTAAAATAAATAATGACTTGCCAAGTGTATTAATGAAATGGCATATTAATCAGATATATTTAGAAGCAAGTTTATGCATAAACGTGTCTTAAGTTGGCTCAAATTCAACTTGTACTAATTTCTAACTCTCTATAATATTCCAAACTTTTTGAACTAAAACTTTCGTTTCTTAAAGTACAATGTTTTCAGCAGGTTGCAGTATAAAACAAAATGTATTTACATAAAGTGAAACCCAAAGAAAAAATAAAAAAATAGCAAGAAACAAGCCGCAGTTGTAACCTCTAATTATTAAATACAACAGGTCGTTTAATTATTTGGACACTGAGGCCAGTATATGTATAGGCAGAGGTGGAGCGCGCAAAGAGCCGTTCGATTTCGAAAGTCAGTGAATAAATTATCGGCTTTGTCGAATAAAACTCCTCATTCAATTTGAAAAGACAATTAAAAAAAGCAGGCATTAAATTAAGGAAAAGGCGAGGCCTGGCTCGCTCCTCAATACCTCCCAGATCGAATTTCAGTTGCAGCTCTCGGCCGCCGCTTAAAGCAGCCAACTTTCTTATCAGCCCTGAGCGAATCGAGCCCGAACGCGCGGCTCGCGTTCGCATTACGAACAATAAATAATATCTCGCGCCCCATAACCATAAACATTCAATCGCGAAATTTCGCTTTGCACGCAAAATTTCACGTCGAACAAAAAGCGCATATTAATTTTAAGTGGCCATTTTTTCCTGCCCTCCGAGCTCTCCTTTCTCAACGGCTCTCGTCGATTCGATCTTTATGCTCATACCTCGACGTAGCTTTCGTAGCCTTCGCAATGCGCGCTGCTGCTTAATCCACAAGCGGAATCTCGAGCGTTCCAGGTATATACGCATTATATGCATATAATTAAGAGCGACATTACAACGCGCGCGCTCTGCTTAAAAGAACGAAAGAGAGAAAAAAGAGAGAAGCGAAGAGAGGGGGAGTATATAGGGAGATAAAGCAAACACGCGCACAGGAGAGAGAGAGAGAGAGAGAGAGAGAGAGCAGGGAAGGAGAGCTTATCAAAGCTTGGCAACAATGTATATAGACGCAGGCGTGCGACGCAATAAATCGCCGACAACCATAATATTCGGGCCGCTGGCCCCCGCGAGCGCGCGCGCAGGCGCTATCTTTTCTTTTTTGCCCCGCGTAGACGAGGCTGGCTCTCTATCGGCGCGATCTTGGCGCATAAGCGGAATAAAATTCGGTAATAAAATTTGTTCCCGCCGGTTAAGAGCCAGCGCGCGGGCCGAAAGCCAAAAGCGGCTATTAATTTTTTTATCTGCCATCTTCGCTCTCTTCGGGCTCCCCCCTTTCTTGCTCTTCGCGAACATCAAGAGGGACTGAGAGAGAGGGAAGACTTTTCAATATCCGAGGAGCCCATAAAAATGCGCGCTTCATATTCTTATATACACAAAGTATATCGCGCAGTGCGCTCTCTTTCCATTACGTATGTGCATAAATGCTCGAGATGTATGGAGTGTATTAAGTCTTGGGTATAGAGACGACGACGAGAGAATGAGGCTGGCGTTTCCTGGAAAAATGCCGTTCTTAGCTGCTCCAGCGCGGGATATAACGGCCGTCTGTCACATATTTGCACTGACGCACTGCAGAAGTGTCTTGTTCACGAGCTCGGCTTGTTTTGTTCTTGTTGATTCGGTTATTGCCCGAGTTCACTTATCTGAAGGTGGTTGTTTTTAAGCCTCGAAAGTGTATGGGATTAATTGATAGAAGGAAAATTAGCATTATTATTGCACAATTCATTGTTTTCTTAAGAACTGTAAAAGTGAAGTGCTGGATTTTTGTAAGAATTTTTTTTTAATAATTAACGGGAATTTGAAATTAAGTTGCATTACAAACATTTGTAATGAAATGCTGACAGCCATGAAAACATTAATTTCGTCATTCGTTTAATATAAACGTAATATCTCAGCACGATTTCATACTTTAAAGTAACCAATTCCCGGCAGAACAACACCGCCGAAAGTTTCCAATTTCTTCACCTCGCCAATTTCAAAACGTCACTCCAACCATCCGCAAAAAAATTAAATCCCCAAAACTCGAGTCCGTAAATCGATAAACTGTTAAAAAAACAAAAAAAAAAAACAAAAAACAAAAAAACCAGAATTCATCTCGAAAATTGAAAACAGCAAATCAACTTTTTATCGTATCCCTCGCGCTCACATCTCCAGCCGTCGAGGAAGTGCGTTGAAATATCCCCTCGGATGAAATAATCAAATAAGCCAAGCTGTCCTCTTTCTTAGCGTCTCGAAACCTCTTAGCGTCTTGTCCCAGGCCAGCTTTTCTCACAGAGCGTCAACGCCCGAAATCCACTCGCTGTCGCTGAATGCGCGAGCATTAACATAATCGAGTCGGCCCGAGACTCGTTCGTATTTATGCGCGAGAGCGACCTTTCCTTTTTATGCGCACGCGCGCGCGCGCTTATGCAATTTCGCGGCAACGATTGATTTTCGGCGCGCATGATTTATGGTGCCCGGGTCCCGGGAACAATGGCCGCGATCGGAGAATTAAGCTGCTCGATAAAGACGTTTTAAAAAAATATTTATTTTAATAATACCCGCGCGCTGCCGCCAGCGGCTTTAATGATTATGTTTTTCTCGCTTTTTAAAGGCCCACTTAAAGTTAATCTCGGCGTGTATTTATAAGCCTGCCTGCCGCTTTTTTTTCTTCTCCACTGTCTCGACTCATTAATTGTCAGCGCGCCGCGGATCAAGGAGTGCACCATCATTAATCATTTTTGATTTAAGAAAACGGGCTCTCGAGATACGAGAGTATTAAAGTTAAGCGTAATGAAAGTGTCGTTGTCGATAACAATCTTTTTAAAATCCTCGATATCCGTGTCATCATTAAATGTAATTAGCACTGTAGAAAAAACAAATAAAGCTTGGATAAAGATTTCATAAATTACGAATTTCCTCCCCATGCTCACATCACGCAGGTACTCAAAGTTTCAATGCAAACTCAAAAAATCTCTCATCTAACCATCATCGCTACTATCACCCAGAACAATTAATAAATTTCCCTCAAACTCCGAAAAAATAAAAAAATATCTCCATCGTCGAAGCAGCACTTACAATTAATAACAATTAATTTCGGCCTCCTCTCTAGCCCTTTCCCTCTCGTCCAGCAATTTTTTAGCAATTATTGATACATCCGCGACTGACGTGCGAAATAACCGGCCTCGCCTACTCTCCTCTCCTCTCCTGTTTGCCGCGCGGCTCGGCGATAATTGCATCCCCTTATCAGCCTTTAAACGTCGCTCTTTCTCGCGCGCTCGCCCGCTCACGCTAAGACAAAACGACCGCAGCTCGCTCTCGCGCCTTCTTTAATAAGGACCTTCTTCCGCGCATGATTTATATGCGGCCCTGCCAGAGAGCGCGAGAGCCCAAAACGAGCATCCAGCCAGCGAAAGCGAGAAAAGAAATGTACATTAGCGGTTAACGCGACGTGTGTGGGTGGAGCTCTTCGCCGAGCGCAAAACGAAGACTATAGCCGAGTGTATAGTAGTAAGCTAAAACTATGCGCGCGCGCGTGTGGGAGCGATCGGAATTTGCAGATAAACGCCAAGTGAAGCTGGGAAACTATATACGCTTGGTATTATAATGCGATCGGCCGATCGAGAGCTGTATAGTCTTGCATGTGCGCGTGTATGTACACGTGTACCGCGGGCCCTTAAATGGTTTATGCGAGCGGCCGACCTGCGACCTCGTGCGAGGCTGAATAATGCAGGCGCGTCTGCCGCTTAAGATCGGCTCTCTAAGTCGATCGGTATATATATATACATTTGCACGTCAGAGCGTTGATGTAGATCCGAGCGAACGCGGGATTTTATGGGGCGATTTTTGTTGGGCCGAGGCAGATAAGGGATCTTTATTTGTACTGTTTTTTATCGGCGGAAGAGGGTAATTATTACTGGATCGCGGGCGGCTCTGCACGCGTTTCGAGGAGGCGTAATGTTACGATAATAGATTTCGCCGATGCTGGAAGGGATGCGAGGTGAGATTGAAAAGCCGTGGAGGATGGGCATTTTTTTTTCTACACGAGCTACGGAGCTTCAAGATCTTGGATCTTTATGGTTCTGTATAGGTGTGAAAAATTTAATGAAATAATATTTTTCCTCTCGCCGGAGCGGAACGAGATTTATCGTAGATTCGCAAAGTACGTTTTCACCGCCGCTCCGGGCGAGTCTAATTTAAAAGCAATTTAATCAATTTTTGAAACTGCCGCGTAATTAGCTACTCCTCTATTTAAAAAAGAAAATTGATAGCCATCTCGACTTTAGACGAGCCCCCCGCCAAAAAAGAGCAGAGAGCCCGCGAAGCTCATTTCGTAGAAGCTTCCATCTTAATTAAAATATTCGACACTAAAGTCACAATAACCGCAATTTTTACGAGAACTTAAACGAACGATCCTCCCAAACGATCCATCAATTACCCCGCGTGCTCTCGCGTCCACCATCCGGCGAGCTCTCGCTCTGATCTCTCAATCCTCTCGCATTTAAGCTCACTTACCATTATATTACTACGCGCGCTTTTTTTAAACCTCCCCCCCCCCGCCTCGGCGAGCACACCATAAAACCCGGCCCCGCAAAACAACGAGCGCGCGGCTCGCGAGAATCGCCTCATTATTCCGCATTATCCGGACGTTAGCCGGCCTTGATTTACGGGCCTCTCCTCCGCCGAGCTTTTCCGTCACCTGCTCCCGGCCGGCGCGAGAGGTGAGTATACGACCACCTGGCCGCCCGTCGAAAGATATCAATAATTCCAGAATTTACGGGATTATATCCGCGGAGAGCTGGCCGATCGATCCGCTCGATCTTCGCGATTCGAGCGCGCGATAATAAACTTATAAGAGTGTGTGTATGCGTATGGGTATATATGCACGTTCGTGCGAGCGCGCCTCCTTTTTACGCCTGTCGACGCGGCCTAATTAAGTGAGGCGCGCGAGGAAATCAAATTCCCGAAGTGCGCGCGGCTAGCAGTCTCGTTTTATTATCGGAGGGGGGCCTTAAGTATTAATTATTGCTCGATAAATACGCTTGTTGTTGTTAAAGAGGAGAAAAAGAGGCGAGAGAGCGAGATTATAAGAGGAGAGTGAGGAAGACGAGGCGCGAGCGGGGAAGGCTAAGTAAGTGGAATTACGCGGAGTTGACGCGGAAAGAGGAACGCGTGGTAGCAGAGATAGAAATTTCAGAGGAGGGATTAACGGTGTCCCGTGTTTCTTAGAAAAATGGCGTGTTACCTTGTAAATGCCGAATGGCAGATACGTCTCGGAATTTAATTCCGCGAGGCTCGCTAGATTTCGACTTGCGTAATTTTAATTTAGATGTTTAATTAAAAGGAAATACTTTTGCGCTATATCATCCCGCGATAATCAAGAGTGTATAATTTAATAATTTGTAAATTACGGGAAAGCAATAAAATTAAATTCTGTCGGGCAATAAACAAATTTAATAAAAGTTATTTTTAGCGGCCGGCATTTTTATCGCCGCCCAAAGAGGAGATCCCGCGCGAGCACGTTTTAATAAAACCGCTCAGCCCGCTCGAATATTAATTCACCCTCATTAATTTTCATCCGCCGATACTCGCGCGCGTGCTCTATTTTTTCGCGAGGCGCTGCACGCTGGAAAATAATTAAAACCAGAGCAGCGCATCAATCCGCGGATATTTGAATTTTCATTAACTCGCGCCGCGGCTCCGAGCCAATAAAAGCCCCGCTTAAACGCATGCCATTATGTCCCCGATAAATTTCGCAGGCGCATTCCTCCTTTTTCCCGTATGAATAATCTCGTCGCGCGGGATCCTCTTACGATGATGACATTCGGCGATTGGTCACCCCTTTCCCCCTTTTCAGCTTGGAGAGGCGCAGAGGCGCGCAGGCAATAATTGAGATCTCGTCGAGCGAGCGGCCGCTCGTTGAATAATTACGTTGTATAGGTATATACGGCGGAGAGCGAGCGCACACAATGGGCCTTTTGTTATATTCGCGCGCGCGCGCGCCGATGATCGGCGAGGAGTCAAGGAACTCGAGCTGTCTCGGCGATTCGTTACCGCTCAATTATGATCGAGGCATCGGCGACGAAAACGGTGAAAATCAAAAGCGTGGCATGTGAAGAAGAGTTTGAGATGAATTATGTAATTGGTACTATGGCTTTATTGCTTGTTTTTTTATTGATCGAGAGTTTAGCGCTGAAGCTTTTATTGGCTTGTTTGAAATTGAAATGAGAGCCATTGTGATTTTTTTGCATTCAATTAGCGAGCACGCTTGACTGTAAAACGCTTTTATGATGGATAGAATAAAGCAGCTGTTGTAAATGTGATTTGAATTTTTCATAGTACGTGAGTACTAAATATTCATCTGTGATACTTTTTATTTTGGTTTGATATTCGATAATTAAGTTTGATCTAAACAATAAATAAATAAAAATTTGTAGAAAATAATAATTTTCTATTTCGGGTAATTATAGTAATTTTTTTTGTCACTTAACAGTTTTTATTGGACGAGGAAATGGAAAGAAATAATACAGGAAATACGAAGTAAATAAATAGACAATTGCTTTTGAGAATAAATTAATATATATTTATATTGGATATACGATAGGTACTGTCTCGAATCTCAGTTTTATGGCAACTATGAAATCCGCCGATCGGACTCGATTATAACAGCTTCTTCACCGTCACACTCGAAGAAACTCGTGTTTTTTTCTTTTTTTGTTTCGTTAGACATTCAACTGTAATTTTTTTTCTTATGAATTCATCGCTATGGCTATGGCATCGTTTCGTTTTATTATTTTACTTTTTTCCTTTCCCGGTTCGTATTTACAAAGTGAATCGACTCCTTCTTTCGTATTTCGTTATTCATCTTTTTTATATTCGTTCTATTGCTTCAAAATGTAATCGTCGAACACTGGGTATCCGTTAAACTACACGTCGATTAAATTACGCTTTCGACTATTTACAATAAATACACTTGACGCTCTACTTTGTCGTTTCGATACTCTGCTTTTTTTCTTTATGATAAATCTTTTCGTTACAATTACAGCTTTAAACTTTTTTTTCTTAGGTTTGAGAAAACAACTATTTTCTCCCTCAAAAATTCAATTCACACACAATCAGCTACCGCTTCGACTTTTTACCGAAGGAACCATTTTTTTTTATTTCACGGTGTGTTTTATACAATGAAATTTTCTTATTTAAAACGGTCCTCACCATCGGCCGTATCGTCGACACACGTTTATTGCACAATAATTATTAAAGAGCTTACGAGGAACGAAGAAAAAGCAAACCCCGATAAAGGTAGATACGGCACTTCGTTTCTTTCGTTTGTTTTCTTACTCGTTTTAGCCTAGAGAATCAGCTAATTTACTGCGGATATGTTGGAAGCGATATGCGCCGTAATAGGATGGACCTCTCGTTTTTTCCGAGCTCGCGTTATTATCGAAGGTCTGCTCGCCGAATCCGTACACAGTAAAGCGATGTGATATATTTGACATTTTTCTCTCCAGTAGTCGTCGAGGTCATCCATTCAATTTTTACAATATGTATCAGTGAAGACTGTAACAACTCAATGTTCTTTCATTTTAGGTTTGATAAAGATCCAATATTTTAGTAGACTGGTTTGAAGCCAACACACCACAAACTAACTATTCAATACCGAAACTGTTCATAATAAATTAAAGTACTAAATTTACTCAGCATCAACTCCCTAAAAGAAACGATTGCAGTTGCTACAGTGCTACCTAACGTTTGCGTCAATCACCTTCAAACCAACAAACACAGCACACACACTCGTCAAATAAACCTCTGTTAAATACATTAAACTAATCACTCGCATTCAACATTCATCCACGCGATCGAAACTAAACCAAAGAATCACCGTTTAGATGCACAATGTCCAGCCTCCAATTTACTGCGTACGGAAAGCGCGCGAATCGCGAAACAATCGAAATACTATCAGTCTTCCGTCGTTCCCGGCCACTCTCTCAGCATCTTCATCAGGCCTCCCTCCACCACCTCAGCCAGGACTACGTGAGCGTGGGCGAGGTGGGCAACGAGTTGGCCGACGAGGCTGGCGATGCAGCTGGCGACTTGAAATCCCTGCCCGCCACGATGGCCGAAGGTATCGCGTCCTTGGCCTCGTGATGCAAATGATGATGATGCTGCTCGCCAACCAGCACTGCCGGAGTACCACAGCGGTTGTTGCCCAACAGACTGTCTATAGAGAACGGATTGAGCCGCCGCCTTTCCTCTCTGCCTTTCACCGACAGATCGATGCTGCTGCTCTGTACCTCCTCGTCCTGGCCTCTCGACGAAGTCGTTTGGCCATTGTTGTCCCCACTGGCCTGCTGCTGCTGCTGCTGCTGCTGCTGCTGCCTGTTGCTCAAACTGACGAGTTCCCTCCGTCGTTCCAGCAGGCTCAGGCCCCAGTGGTGGATGCCCTGCTGGTGGTTCAGGTGGACGCTCGTCGCGCTCGACAGCTGGTGGCCGGTGATCTGGTGGTGGTTGGGCAGCACCGGGTTCGTTCGCTGGTTGCGCTGCTGGTCGCTCGGGTTGCTGTTGTCGGAGGAGAGGACGCGCGGGTAGGACTCGCCGTCGATCGAGCCGTCGGCAGCCGAGTCGACGCGTTCGCTGCCGGACTCGCTGCAAGAGTCCAGGCCGCCGACCACGTCGATCTCCTCGTTGGGATCGTTGCCCGAGATGTCGTTGTTGTTCAGGCTGAAGCTGCCGTTGAGGGAGTTGTTGTTGCCACCGCCGCTGGCGGCGGCGCTGCGCGACTCCCACTCGGCGCGGAGCGTGGATAAGTCGACCGTGATGCCCTGGAATGACAAAATGGAGATTCGATTTTATGTGAAAGGTTCTTGGTTTGGATTCATGAGTGTTTTGGTAATGGCTGAAGCGATGGTAAAGCTTGGAAAAACGTAAAGTCAGATGTGTTCGTGTGATTGAAAGCAAACTAAATTATGAGAAAAGTTTGTTTTTTATACACTAAATAAGAAGTTAAAATTAAATTGAAATTTGTTGCCGTGAATTGTTAATTACTGATTATTTTCCTTCATTATTTCTCTTTCTAGACATGTAAAAATATTAAGTATAACTTGTTAGTTCCGCAATATAAATTCAAGTATATAACACACTTTCAACTGCGTAAAAATTGCGAGCATGTATTTAAGTGTAGGCTTCACACTAACGTGAATAATTTTTACACACTTGGGTTTTCAATATGAGAAGTATGTATTAGATGGTGATGTGTAACTGTGCATTATCTACGTATTTATTGCATTTAACTTGTTACTGACAACTAAATTATTAGACTAAGAAGTTTAATAATTAATAAAGCAAAATAAGTATAATCGCTTGTTAAAATATAGAAAAAAATTATTAAAAAATATGATGAGCAAGTGACTTTTTAGATTTACTTGAAAATTAAGTGTTACAACGTAGACATTTTGAAAAGATTGTTATTCTGTTATATGCATTTATACAGAGCATCGTGCGTGGCAGTAAATCTGAGTTTAAAAGAACAGGTGACTACCATAACAAATTATGCGTGCTCCAAATTAAGTTTAGGGGCTCCTTCAAGTTAAGAGCCACTTCATCGGAGAGGCCAGAGCGTCGGCTAGTAATATACTAGATTAATGAAGATAACTCCGGTTTATTCATCAAAAATAATTATAGTATGCAAATGATCTAATCAGCTTTCCGGCTTGTATAAGAATTAATTTTACCGCTCGCGCGAAGAAAGCGAGAGAAAGAAAGAGAGAGAAAGAGGAGCGCGCAAAAAGGCGAGGAATTCGCCATTTATCTATATTTTAATTTCACTTTCGAAAAAATCCAACGTATTAACATGTCTAGCCTCTAATTCTCGCGGCCGTTTTTTATTAGCCGACCACCTCTCCGCATTCTGAATCTCAAATAATCAACGACGCACTGCCCTTCAGAAAGAGAAGAAAAAAGCCAGCGACAAGTAAAAAGCACGAGCCCGTCCACTCTCCTTTTGTTTAGCGTTTCCCTTTCAAGCCGGCTTCTTATTTCTCGAGCTGCTCGCGGTGCTGCAGAAGAGAAGAGTGCGAGAGAGGGTGGGAGAGCGAAAGATCGCCGCGAGATTAATTTAGATCGTTCTCACCTTCGCCGCCAATTTTCTCTGCTGCCTCTCGAGCGCCTTCATCAGCTTCTTGTGCCGCCTCTCGCGCTCTTTCCTGCGCAGCTCCTCGGGCGGAATCGGCTCGCCGCTGCAGCTCTGCGGATGGGCGTTGTGAGCCGGCCTGCCTGGGCCCTTCTTCGTGTGCTCCTTCTTCCGCCACTTGGCTCGCCGGTTCTGAAACCACACCTGAAAGCAGACAATCGCGAGGCACACTTTTAATACGAGAATTTCCAGGATTTCGAGAGAGAGAGCTGAGAGCCGCCGGGCGTACGTAAGTAGAGGAGCCAGGCAAATAGTGGGCATTTTTTTCCTGCGAGCAAAGTGTAATGAGCGCAGTGGAAAGCGAAGGGACTCGATAATTTGTTTTTATGCGTTTCTGATTCGGCGCCGCGGTGTGATATGTTGATATGTTGATCGAGGAAAGGCTAATTGTATGCTTAAGAGAGCCTCGCGAAAATGAAATACAAGAGCGTAATTGCCCTCTGTTCGGCGCGTTATATATGCGCGCGCGCGAATGAAACGTACAAAGTGCCCGAGAAAAAGACGACTCCGTCAGTCCAAACGTACAGATAATAACGTTGTTTATAACTCGACGTTCTCCCGCGTCACTGCGTCAAAAGTACAAATTTCGACGCGCAAGAGAAACTCGGCACTCGCGATCTTGAAAAATATTTCGCGAGCTCGGCTCGCTCGGTTATAAATAAAAACGACGTCGTTCGCACTCACCCCTCGCTGCGCGGGCTCGCTTTTTAATAAGACTCAGCGGCGCGCATAACCCAAAGCGGCTGTTTTAGCGCTAAAGTAACAGCCGGCCCGAAGGGATAAAGACATTTGTGTGTGGGCGAAAAGGGTGTGTGCGCGCGCGCGGGGCGTATAAGTGGCGCTGCCGCGCGCACGCGAGCCGCGAAATCGATACGCGAGGGCTGGCAGAAGGGAAGGTCTGAGCTTCTGATCTCTCTCTCTCTCTCTCTCTCTCTCTCTGCTTTGCTGAGTTCAGGTGAGCGAGGGGTGAGATCTGGCGTCGCGTGTCGCGGAGCTTTTCTTTTTCGCGCGCGGAGTGCGAGGGTAGTGGTAGAAGCGCTGATTTATAAAGGTTACGGATGGAGTTTTGGGGGTTTTTTTGGGGGTATGGTTTTGGGTGAAGGCTTAGTTTGCGAGGTAGAAGTTGGCGTTTGATGTTTTTGTTAAGCTGAAGATAGTATAGTTGTTTGTAATGCATGAGAAAAGCGTATTTTTTTTTCAAAGTAAAAGTAACATGTCAACGACATTAGCTGAACTTTTCTAACCAAACAATCTTACGTAAACAATTATTACACAATACCTAAATTATTCAAATTGAAAGCATAGTAGCAAGACGCATGCAAATATATAAGAACGTTTGTGTATCGCCCAGTGAGACTTCGTGACAGATTAATCTAAATGCACCTCCGCCAACTTTTTCCACTTAGAAAGGAAAGTTCAAAAATAAAGAACCGCACGCTCGCTCGGCTTCCAGAAATAAACCATTTTAAAGCCGCTCGCACGCCTGTTTATTATACACCCATAGCCACACGTATAAACACTTGAAATGAAGTTGTCCAACTCTCGTTCCGTTCAGTAAAAATTTAGCCCGATGCCAGCGATTTTCCTTTTCTCGCGCACAAGCACGACTACCACGACGGCGGCGGCTGCTAATGAGAAAACGCCATGTTTCTAATTACCCGTCTAATTACTCGTCGCCCTTTCGCGCGCCGAGGCAAAGCCTTTGATTAACTACCCCCCAAGAGAGAAAGAGAGAGAGCAGCTCTCTGTGTAAGTGTTTCGCCGATAAATCTCGGCGCTTATATTCCGCGACGAACACGCGGCTAACTCTCCTCGGGACGTCCGTTTAATTCCGTCGTACAACGCGCCGCAGCGACAGATTCGTCTTTTTTTATTTCTCGCTTTCTGCTTCGGTAATAATAATAACGAGCGCGAGCCGCGCGCTAACTCGGAAAGTTGCAGCTGCATGTGTGCGCGATTGATCACGCAAAAAGCACGAGTCACGCTATCGCGGCGTGCGGAGCGCGCGCGCGTCGCAAGAAACGATTAGACCTTCGTTATCAATTTCACTCGCGAGATACGCTCGATTCGATAATTAGCGCGGGCGGCGCAGCCTGCTAAGTGAAACGCGAGAAAAAATCGATTAGAAATCTATAAAGATTTTACGCGCGCGTGTGTGTTGAGGTTGATTTTTTCTTGTTTTTAATTCTCGTGTGCTCGTGTTCTTGTTTGTTGTCGGTTTGCCGGGCTGTCTTATCTGCGCGAATGTAGATTACGTACGTGAGACTCGTTATGAGTGTCGCTGATCGCTCGACTGGAAAGTTCGAATTTAATTTATTGTGAGGCAAAAAGAGGTATTATTAATAAAAGACTTATATCTTATGAGCGGAAAAATGCTTGATTTAAATTTATCCTCTGTAGGTTCGAGGTCTTTAATTAATTTAAATATTATCAGTAGTACTCGTAGGAAAGTGTCATGGTGCTATTGCTTAAATGATCATCAATTTAATCTTATAATTTTCTTACCGTCTAGTTTAGCCATAAGAGAAATAACTGTCAATGAAATAAAAAAAAACAATAGTACTATCTATGAGATATCTTAACAAATCTTAATTAGTACGCTCAGAACATGTTTCTGCGTAACGTTCCCCTAGCGGTAAACCTTTAATTACAAAATAATCCCTATCCTTTAAAATTTACAACAATTTATCTAGATCTAAACTAAATTATTACAAAAACAGCAGCATAAAAAATCATCGATTCCAGTTTTACTCCAAACCGCTCGCACCGAAGCCCACAACTTTTTCCAACACGTTATCCAGCTCCGCTTCACATCTCCTCTCTATCTCCATCCTCAAAAAACTAACCAACACACAAGAGCAGCGCTCTATCATAGCCAGAACCGCGTCTCTACTTTTCCCACAGACACAGCGCGCTCGTAAAAGCAACAACAGAAAGCACCGGCGCAAACCGGACCCGCGCTACTCTCACGCACACACATGCAGAACCCTCTCGCGCCATACATCATCCTCGCGCTCGGCGAACTCTATTAACCATATCGACCTATTCGCGCGGCAGCCCGAGCCCTCCCGAAGATTTATACACGCGCGCGAAAGGTTCGAGAGCGAGCGACGGGCGAGCTTCTCAGACGCGTCAACGGGGACGACTTCATTATCCGCGTATTAACGCTCTTATCCAAGCTTCGATCGTCTAGTTCTAACGCCGGCTATGTATCTAATCTGCGAGCGTTGGGCTCCCAGGAGGGTAGGAGGCGAAAAAGGGCGACGATGCTGACGGTCTTTGTGTACGCGTGAGTCATCTGGTAAGGCGGTGATCGAGCGTTGACTGTATAGTGCTGGAGGAACGTTTTTGTTTTTTGGTAGCTTGCGTCAAAGTACCGTAGCTTATTGACGAGATGATGGCTTTGAGATTAAGGTAATGGACTTTTTGGACTACTTGTTTTTCGATTACCAGAATTTTTGCTCCCACATACGGCGAGGTAATTGAATTGCCGAGCGAAAACACAATTACTTTGATAAAAAGTTTATTCATAAACATCAACCATAATTCAAGCTTGCGCGCGCGTAGCTACAGTTATAGACGCGGGCCCTCGCGAGCTACAATAACTACGCGCTCAAGCAGCGATTCTACGAATCGTTTCACACTCGACATAAATCAAGCGGCCAATAACAATAACAGAATTGCATTGCATCAAACAATCGGCATCGATTAAAACGTTAAGCGCGCGAGGCTCCCATTGTGCTCACGACTGGCCATATTCGCAAATGAAAAGCTACGTCCACGTAGTCTCTCGGCTCCTCGAAGCGTGTCTAAGGGCATAAATATAAATATGCCACGTATAGAGCGAGCCGAAGAGGCCGCGAAACGTATGTTGCGCCCCAAGCATCGAGCGTGCGCGCGCGCGCGCCGGAACTCGACCAGCCGTGAAATTGAGGCTCGACCCCTTATGTCCGATCGGTCGCCGCGTCAACTTTGTTTCGCTGCGCTCTCTGCACATGTGTGTGTGCGCGCCCTCGCGCGATTTTGTAAAATTTTTCCTTCCTTGAGGAACTGACCACAAGGGACGGGATTTTTTTGAGATGGAAAATGCGCTATTCGGGTGGGAGTTGTGGGGGCCGTGTGGTTTGAGGTTTGGATCTTTTGACGGGTCGACGCGTTAAGTTTTGTTTGGATGATAATTTGCTTATAAATAGGATTGGTTTTGAACTACTTGCCCATTTAAATTACGTTGTGTAGAGAATGATGTATCAAGGCTGATCATTAAAATTCCCATAGCCCCACAAACATCCCATCATCAGAAATCCCAAGTCTAAACTCCACCAAGAACCAGCAGCTCCCACACGTACAAACGTAATCCTAACAATTCTCGTAGGCAAATAAAAGAGCCTGGGCGCAAAGATGCTAAATCCCTCGAATCCGCCGGACGTTTAAGCGTGACGCGTGGGGTGGCCGAAAAGCCACTGCTAGGTGCGATAAGGCTACAGGAACGGACAAACTGCACCCCCGGGACGACGCAAGGAAGACGCGCGTGGACTCGACAAGCGCCCTGGACGTCTGTTACGGCGCTCTGTATCAACCCTCGATCGACCCTCTTTTGCGTCGCTGCGTGGCTTGGGACTCTGGCAGCTGTTGCTGATAAAGTATACGCACGGTGCAGGGGATTCCTTCTCATGCGGATTTTTAAGAATCAGTGGATTGGTTAAAGTCCTTTATTCTGGTGTGTCTTTTCATGTGCGTTTAGGGTATAGGAGGTGGGTGGGTATTTGAGGGATCTATTAGATGAAGAAATAAAGGTAGGTGGAAAAGATTTGGAACAAATATTGTTGGCATTGCTATTTAATATATCCGTTCGATCAACGATCATCAGAACTATTACAAATACTCAAAGGTATAATAGAAGAAGATTGGGGTTCAAATTAATAGGTGAGTAATGAATACTTACAGCAACACGGCTCTCTTTCAATTCAAGCCTCACAGCCAGCGCTTCTCTCATGAACACATCCGGATAGTGACTTGAAAGAAAAGCTCGTTCAAGTTCCTCCAGCTGCCAGCTATTGAAGTTGGTCCTGCTCCGTCGCCTTTTACTGCCACCTTCATCACTTTCCCCGTCACAACCTGCAATGTGATTAAAAGCCATGTTTTAGTGGTTAATTCAGTTTAGTAATCCAATATCGTAATCAGCTGATATGATTCATTTCTTAACTTTTAGTGGTACTAAAGATGATAAAAAGTAAGCTGTTCAAATAAGATATATGTAGAAACACATTAGGTCGACCACTTAGTAAAAGAGTCAGAAACTAGTAGACTTCAAATGATTATTACCTTTGTTATAAAGCGAATAGATTTAACTAAAATTGAAATATCTTTTTTATCTTTTATGTTTATCTTTTAAAATGTCTATTTTCAAGCTGAAGTTATCGCAATCAAAAAGTCTGAAAAAACCCACTCGGAAATTTACAGTAAATATATATATAATCCATACTTGATTTTTCTAAGACTTTAATTTGTACAAACATTTATGATTACGTTAAGATTATTTTATTTTATTCTTCATCGCACAAAAATCGACTGCTTTACTCGATAAGCTGATACATCTACAAATTATTATTCAGGATTTAAGGAAAACGAATAGCTATTGCTGAAATTTATTTTCTGGGGTAATTTTCTAGTTATTTATGCTTATAAATAAGCGTGAATCTTCTTTAAAAGCAACGGACTTATAAAAGATATTGTTGTCTTCAGAAATTTGATGCTAAAAGAACATTTAGAACGGTTTAAAAATTAGTAGGAATCTTTGTTCAAAAGAATATAAATTTCAAAGTTATATTAGACAAATGACAAAAAAAAGTTTTTTATCTTCTATTGCAAACATATTGTAACTTCCATAGCATTTCCCAACTTCCTCTTCAATCACAAAAAGTCAAAACACTCCAACCAAAAAACATTCCGACCTAAGGCAATCTAACAACCAAAATCAAACCTCCGCAGCAAAAATTACCGTCCAGCCAGCATCGATCGGTCCACGTAAACCCAGGCCACAGTACACCCGCACATAGAAGAAGATAGAAAGAGCCAGTATCACGATGAAGCAGCGCTCGCGTCTTTATCGCGATGGAATTGGAGCAGCGTCCCCTTCTCTCCCGCTATATACGCAAAGAGGGTCCGCGTATAATACGGCCCTGAACTTGGCCCGCCTGCGCACGGGAAAAGAAAGATGTTCAGACCGCGGATATTGAATAAACATGGAATTTCATGATTTTACGAGGACCGGGCTGCTTCTTGCTGCCGCTTATCGCTCGGCTAGGATCTATCGCTTTTCTTCCCGCGCGCTTGCGTAGAGAGAGAGAGAGAGAGAGAGAGAGAGAGAAAGGGAAAAGCTGGCGCGATTGTTTCGGACTCGCTCGGGCTCGTATGTATGCTAATGCGCGCGCTCCACGTGCACACGTCGCGGAATTGAATAAGAGAGAGATCGGAAATTATGATTGAGACTTGTTATCTCAGGATATTGCGAGCACGCGTACTTTGCTTGGAGCTGGAAAAAATACTGCCTGATGTTATTACAAGCGTGTTTAGTCTGTCACTGGGCCGAGTGGAGAGAAAAAGTGCTAATAAAATGACGCGTTTCTGAATTAGCATAGGGGAACTAGATTTTAATTTAGGTAATACAATTACGAGCGTTAAGGTGATATAGACCTAATATATAATCTGATTTTTTCAAATTATTAATTAAGAAGCAGTTGACAAAGTTTGTAATTTTTTAACTGCATTTATTGTATACGGATTTACATTATTAGTCAAATATTTCATACCCTGAGCAAGCTATATCGATACTGATTCAACATGGACGACGCAGCGCAACAAGCAAGTATTTCTCAAGAATATACACTAAAGAATACTTCTCCTTGGTCGCGCGTACGCAGCTGTAAAGAAGACGACACGCGAGGGCCTTTTTTTGTACCAGCACTCCGTCGTTGTAAAAACGAAAATGGGAGGGGGGTCAAAACTGCACGCGTATACGCCTCTCGGCTCTGTCTCTCGGTTTTTCTCCGTTTGCCAAGTTGCGCGTTCGTTGCGTCCCTGATGGATGCGAAGTTTATGCGCGATGACTTATGCATGTGTAGGCGAGACAAAAAAATTCACTTTCGCGCCGAGAGAGTGAGAGAGGGAGAGAGGGAGAAGCGACGACGAGCGACTCTGCGGCCACGGAGATTATTATTACGTCCTAGCACGCGGGGAATTGAAAAAAATGCGCGCTCTTAGGTGGAATCGAGTTAAAAAGTTTCCAAGTCGCTCGTAAATTTTTTAAAAGATGGCGCGCTAAGCAAGCGCCCAAGCTGTATAAGTTATTGCGAAATTTTCAAGCGTGTTATTGGATTTCTTAATTTGACTTTTGTGGTCCCCTTTTTTTTCTTGTTGATTTGTTAGGGTATAGATTTTATTGATGTTTACTAATTACCAAACCTAAGATAATTTTTCAATATCCAAAAACTGATCAACTCTGAACACTATCAAAATAGCTCAATTAAAAAGCCGTGCGCGAGAGCTCGAAAAAAGCGATCGCGGAAGTCGTAATCAAGGAAAGATATTCAATCTTGCTCCCACTTAAACTTTATAATCCGCGTCTCCATAAAGCTGCAGCAGGCGCGGCTCATTGAGCCCGAGAAAATCTTAATTCGAGTCAAGCGGTATAGTGGCGCACATACATACATATACGCGATCTCGAACGTATAATACGCACACATGACATGCAATGATTTCATGTTTCACAGCCGTTTGAAGACTTTTCGTTTCACAAGCCGCGCGGCGCTCGCTATTTTGCATATAAATTATACGGCTGCTCGCGCCGCGGTTATTCTAGAAAATTAATTTCTTTTTTGTTCGCTCTCTCCCTCCCTCCCTCTTTCTCTCTCTCCCTCTCTTTCTCTTCCTCTCATCTTTACTCCCGCGACAATTACATTCTAATCAAAAGTGTTTCCGTATCGCGTGAGCGTCTCAAGATGATTACATAGTGAAAATTGAAAAAAAGTGCTAAAAATCTGGAGCGTTAATGCTGGATGTTATTCAGAAAGTAAAAATTACGATACGAATGCGGAAGTGTGAAAAATAATCATGAAATCGTATGCACTTGTCGTTGTAATTAGGTAATTAAGTAGGATTTACAGTGGCCACTTATGTTATATTATGTTATTATATTATTTAAGCATCATTTTAATGCCATATATATGTCGACGCTTATTAATAATACACCTTTTTAGCGAATAGAAGGATCGTGATTTTCTTCAACGCCGAACAATGAGGTTTCAATCCACAATGAAGTAATTAATTAACTCATAATCTTATTAAAAGTTAATTATAGAATGAAATTTAAATACATCAATCATAAAATAAATCTTCCGCGCTAAATTTTTATAATACATTACTAACATAATTTTATACATTGCAATTTTCAGTAATTTATTATTTTCCAAACAACAAAAAACTAGTAATACATGTTAACATAAATGTAGGTGGCGCTGCAATCTTCTTACGGGATTTTCTCGCACCGCGGATGACAAGCGCATAAGGAAAGGAGCAAAACAAAGAGAGCGCGAAAAAGATATATATACACGTACATACACAGAAGGTGAAAAGGGACCGTAAGAAAACGGACAGCATGCCCAAGAGGAAGGAAAAAAGTGCGTCTAAGCCGCTTATTATTAGTAATCGATCGAATTTGTAATAAGCGCTTAACGCTGCCGGACTGCGTGGCGCAGGCTAAAGGATTAAATCGGACTGTGTGTATTAACACCTCTGATGTTTATGTGATCCATTTCACGTGAGCACGGTTAGTCGATGCTATCAGGCATAAAAAAGTGAAAGTAAATTGCTTGAGCTCTTTATATAA
>JAPYZA010008070.1:0-17022 GCA_030522685.1 Eupelmus azureus | reverse complement strand
AGGAAATTCATTAATTCGCTAGTATTATATGTCGTCAAGTGATCTATATTTAAAAATAATTCACTCAATTTATAAATAAATAACCGTGGCAGATGATTAATTGGACTCGTTAACGAATCCTTAAGCGTTATTGCTGAATAAATGATCAGTTAGTTTGTGTGATAAAAACGCGATGATCACGTGTAGAAAGCTAGCTGCAATATGAGGTTAAATAACAGTTATTGTTGATTTGTCTCGTTGCTGGGACGCTTTCTGCTACTAGCACTTTTACTTTATCTTGTAAGAATCTTTAAAATTACAGGTCTTGGGAATTTACAGTTTTTCCTACGGCCAATTTTGATAGTGTGAAAATTCTTTATGTTTTTCTGTAACAGGACATTATAATTGAAGATAACGCGTTTCGAATTGTTTGAACGATTTTTCAAAATTCTCCTAAGCAGGAAGTACTTTATTGTCTTATATTAAGTAATTTATCATGACTTTGACATGATGTATAACATAATTCACACGTAACAGAAAGAAAACATTGTTGCGATCTTCGAAGGTTCCCTGCATCCTACTAAAAGAGTTCTCACTTTTTCCTTTTGCAGGTGCTACATTTTTCTTCTTTACTGACGGCTGCGTGCTCATGACCCACGACACAACAGAATGAAAACGCTTCATATACGTGCAACCAAATGGTAGAAAAGTCTCACATAAATTTCTTTTATAAAGTCATGAACCATTTAAATTTTAGTCTTTAAAAATTAACGATTCTTACTTTTCACCAGTTTACGACTGCACTCGTAAGAATTGTAGTTTTTCAAATTATCGAGACTTAAACTCTTATGTGTACTTAAAAAGATTATTGCGGTACATGCATGAGAAAACTTTTCATCTCTAAAATGTTTTAATATATTTTTATCGTAAAAGTAGGGTCTTTATTGCTCTAATAATGAATCTTTACGGTACCTTATTTCTTGGTGCAGGTCACTGGAGGCTGCAAATATTCGCAATGACCTATCAGTTTCCTTCTTGTACAGTTTTCAAGTCGTTTTTTTTGTAAGCTATAAATACGTCTTTTATGTCTAGCACATATTTTTATAACTCGATTACGGTTTAATAAAATTTTTATGTGATCAATAAATTTGTAATGCATTTTGAGAAATATTCTAGTAACTTTGATGACGACGATTGATGAATGATATCTATGTTTTACGAATATAACTGCTGTTTATTTTTTACTAGGCCTCTTCTGTATATAAAATTCTTGAAGATATCGTAAAGTTGTTTATAGTAGAGATATAGCATTGTTTTTAATGTATAAATTCATTTTTTATCAATAACTTCACGAGATTAACGTACTTATATCGAAAAGCCATAGACAATCCAATAGAGTAATTAAGATAGAGCGTGCTCTCAGTTTTGTTATTATTTGCATGAAATGAACAATGAAACCAAAAGAGGATAAGTCCAATCCTCATTCAGACCTCGACCTTTTAGTATAAATCAAGAGAAAAGAGCGTATCTTAAAGTTATGGTCATAATTATATTTGCATTTAGTACCGTAATGAATTTGCTAAGTGTTAGATTTCAACTTGTTTCTTCCAATATCGTGCGCACCTTCAAATATTAAAACGTTTTTCGAAAATTCAAGCAATAATCATTGGAATCCATAGATAGATAAATTCATTAACAACGTAACTTGAGAAGAACATTTTCATGATTCAGAATTCATCGAAGTAGAACTGGTACACGGCTGTTGCAGGGCTTGTACCAAAGAATCTTGCGCCAATTTCCCTTCGTTAAACTCGTTCTTCTCAAGTTACATTGTTAGTGCATGCTCTTTGACATACATACTAGTATAGCTCACACTATAAAATAAGTACACTAAGTTTAGAATCTTATAGAAATTTAGTAAGAACATGAAAAATTCCTAGAAAAAATATAAATTATTTATTATTTTCATTTTATAATGCAATGCAAATCCTAATTCAATTAATTCTTTCAGTATTTACTCACAAAAAAATCACCGCATATCACATTCCCCAACCTACCTCTACTCCTCTCAACAAAAAAAATCAACCAAAATGCATTCAAAGTATACCATCAATAATTACAATTTCCTCTCAGCCAGTTACCAGCTCCCCTGTCTGTCATCCGCTCGCGGCGCGCGTTCGCCAGATGCCTCGGGTCGTAGAAATCGGAGAGGAAGATGATGAAGAGGAAAAAGTAAGGCTCGCGCGCAGCACGTGCTCATATCTCCGCCGAGCGCCGAGCACGTGTACAGAGTCGACGAGCGTACGCGCACTCGTATTAGATGATGGTACTTTATTACGGTACGTATAAACACATGTAGTCCCCCTTTTAAGCTTGAGCATCGTCCGGCGCGTTGTTTCTTGCTCTTTAAAGCGTGCGAGCACTTGTGTTCGTCTGTGCACACAAATAAGTTGTACACTTTGCGCTGCATGTGCTTAGGTTTGTTTGGAGTTTGGAGTGTTCGGATGTTTGAGGTGCGAGCTTTGTTAATATTGGCTTTTTGGGAGTAGGAATTGGTGGTGGTGCAGGATGAAGTGGATGTGGGTTAGTGTTTATAGTTGGATCGTTAATTTAGTTTTTGACATAGTTATGGATGGTTTGAATGGTTGATGAGAGTATGTTTGGTAAATCATTTTGAGAAATTACTAGCGAAGATTGATGCATCAATTTCCTGGGTTGTGTGCGTGTATATAATCAAAATGCTCATTTGTTTTTATAATTATAAAGTGTTTTCTTATTACAAATTAATTATCATATAATTTATTGAATCATTTACAACTAGTTACTCCCAATAAAATTACTTTTACACTAAAAAAAGAATCTTCCAAAAAATTACAATACTAGTCAGTAAAGCTGCTTCAGACTGGAAAAAACGAAAAAATGATTATACTTTATAGAAAATTTTTTACAAGTTTACGATCCGACTTTAAAATTTATTATATTGTCTTATAAAATTTCTCATACTTTATAGAAAATTTTATAAGACAATATAATAAATTGTAAAAGTCGGATCGTAAACTTGTAGAAAAATTTTCTATAAAGTATAGTAATTTTCGATTTTTCCAATCTTTAGCTGCTTTACTCTTCAATATTACAATTTTTTCAAAGAATCTTCTCTCAGTGTAAAAAAAAACACTTTTCATTCCTAAACGAAGAATTATTATAAATTTAATAATGTTCCTTATTCATGAATACTAGTTCGCGTGTGACTAAAAAATAAATAAAAATCATATTAAAAACCTCACAATCAGACAAACACATCCATACCTTACAAAACATTACAAAAAAACGCTGCAAACCCAAATTCCACCAAGAAATTCACTTAATTGCACATAAATCCAACTCCCCTTTCACTATTCCCAATCCAAAACAGCAAACATTCTCCCAACCAGCCACGAATCTTCACGCGAATCCATATCTCAGCAATCCGCAACTGTATACACTAACCCCTTAGGCATAGAGAAAACATAAAACGCGCGCATACAGTTCTCTTACATATCCCGGTGTATACAGCGCGCGTGACCGCTTCGTTAGCGCCCGTTTATTCATTAAATCGTGCCAGGCTCACCGCTTGTAGTGGGCTAATGCGTGTGCAAGTGTGCCGCGCGCGCGCGCAGCTCGCGTGCAACTATTTTTTGCCGGCGCGTTTATACGAAAACAAAACCGCGCGTATATACCTGCATAAGACGTTTATCTCGCTGCCTGCGCTCGGCCTTTTTTTTCCACCGACTTGTCCTACGGGCTTCTCGTGCGCTCGTAAGGGACAGAGGCATTCTTGCGAGATTTTTATCGGCAGGATCTTTATGTCGACGCACGTGCGTCGTGCTGAGCATGTAGGATGAGAACGCGGCGACATGATTTTTCTGGGATGTTTGTTGGAGATTTTGGACGGGTGAGTGGTTTTGTTTGGGATTGGGAGTGGGGGTGGTACGAGGGATGCTTTGGAATGAGGTTTTAGAGTGGGTGATGTGATGGTTTATGGGGTAGTTTGGGTAGATGGATTGTTTATGTTGGGTGGAGGAAAGAATGATGTTGAATCAAATTTAGATTGTTAAGAGGTTGCGGTCCACTTAATTAATGTCTGAACTAGTTTTATCTTTAGGTGCATCATTGAAATTGGACTCTGATATATGTCTGGCTGGAGAGTTTGTTAGCATAAGAAATGTTATGACAGAAGATTATTATCTTCTATTATAACATTTTTCATTGTGCCAAAGTTTCCAGCTAGTTTATACCGATGAAATGGCATAATCGCTACCTCGTTCTGCAAAGTATAGAAAAAGATGATTACAAGACATACAGGTATATATATCCACTGACACTTTGAGTCTTAGCCATTTTTCTCTTATAATTACAAGGGTTACTTCCATAGTTATTATTAAAATATTTATCCATAGAGATAAATTAAATAAATTTTTAGTTAGCAAATGATTTTTGTTACGATTTATAACTGAAATTAAAGTTTGTAAACAATTGTAATTTGCCGATAAAATTAGTTGATATATTACTTGTAGATACTACAAAATACAATTCATCTGGAGAAATTTTAAAATACGTTAGAATTTTTATATTATAGTCAAATGCTGTAAGCACGAGCATAATCAACTTGGAAAGTGCAATTTTTTAACCTTAATATTCCTTCATGTCGTAAAAACGTAAATTGTGAAAAAAGTGATCGTATCGAGGGAAAGTTGAGAAAAATTAGGTTAAAGTTAGTAATACAATGTATAAAATAAATCTTTAACTATTGTGTTCATCTACGTACAGTAACACGTTGTCTTAGTAGGTCCGGCGATCTACAGGATATCTATTTTTCTAACTTTCACTTACAAAGATAATACCTCACACTTCGGGTTCCGATATTCAATAAAACTTTGCTAAATGATTCTTTGGCCCCAAAATATAAGAATCGTGTCTCGGCGTTTTATTTAATGTGCTCAGGAGTTTCAACTTGTGCCTTATTAAATTTAATAAGCCCAAACAGTTTTTAAAATGTAGTTTGACTTAAATCCTTATAACTTGGTCAAAATATAAGATTCATAATGCAAGAAGTGAGTTCTGACTTCAACCCTTACATATGTTGAAAACTACATTGTATTAAAAGTTAGATACAATAAAAAATCGAGAAAAATTTTTCTATTAAAATCAAAGTTAAATTTTAAAGTGCAATATTTTTAGTTCAGAAAGAATTTTACTTGTATAAGTACTTAAATAAGAGATTACTTGCATATTCTGAATTCTCGACAACTTAAAAAAGTTATAAGAATTCAAATAAAACCATGATTCTGGTTCTGTTATACTATGAACATAATTTGGAATTCTATGACCCATTAAATAAAATGCCGGGTCAAAGAATCATTTTGAAAAGTTTTATTTGAAATTCGTGAACCTGAGGTGAGATAATTATTTTGTCAATGTTTCTTAATTTCTTAAGATTTAGCAATATCAATTTCGAAAAATATATCATTTTTTTTAATTTTAAATATAAATCAATTATTTTATAATAAATTGCACAGCCACGATTATAATTTTAATTATTGTATATTATTTAGAATTTACCTTATAATGGATTACCTACAAATATTCTGCCATTGAGTTAATTACGCGCTAATTGAATTTATTTACTTCAAGGTATTGCAAATTACTTTATTAAGAATATAGTGTTATAATAATTTTCACGTTACAGTCTACTTTAGTTACTTCAGTAGTTTCCATTTTCTAGATAATTTATCATATTCCTTGTAACGTTTTTCATATTTACAGAATTTATGCTTTCATTTGCTAAATTGAATATAAGAAAAACAATTTGTTGTTGTAAATAATGAAACGTCGAGCTTCGAGAAATCAGATATTTTAAATAAAACTTATCAGCTTATTTTATTAAAAACGTATAAAATTCTAATCATTACCAAATTTATCATCTACCACATAAATCTCCCTCGTGAATCAAGCAAAACGAAACCACCATCATCCATAAAAATCTCAAAATCCCTTCACGCGATCGCATTCCGACAGTTTGTCAGCCAATCCAGGCGCATAACCCAAGCGGCAGCTCAAGGAAACATCAATTATACAAAAGTTTCTCCGTATACGAATCTCCCAACAATTAACGCGGCACAAAAAAAAACGGTGGCACACGAAAGGATTTCCAGCAACATGCAATAAAAATCCCGGCAGGCAGCTCATCTCCCTCTAGTAGAACTACCGTTTATCCGAGGCATTGGCACACGGAGCCGCTCTAACGCAAGGCCCCTTAGACTCATACGCGGCCGGGAATCATCAGCACGTACTGCACTTATCTAAATCAGTTAGCGAATCGACACATGCACGAGAGAGCGAGCAGTTGGCGGCTCGAGCGGGCCGGGCGTCTGTGACGCAAAAATGAGGCTCATCCTTCGCGGAAGCGTGCGCTGCTGGACCCTATAACGTTAGCGCGGCCGGTCTCGCGCGCGCCCGCATATATCGGCGCTCGAATTCACGCTCTGGAAATCGCGGCGAGCGGGGCGACCGCAGCAACTCT
The DNA here is from genome assembly GCA_030522685.1 of Eupelmus azureus. Classification (NCBI taxonomy): domain Eukaryota; kingdom Metazoa; phylum Arthropoda; class Insecta; order Hymenoptera; family Eupelmidae; genus Eupelmus; species Eupelmus azureus. The sequence continues at coordinate 10,484 of JAPYZA010008070.1, read as the reverse complement.
GTGTATGCGCATGCACATCCTCTAATTGCGCCTGCATGCTCAGCTTGGTTGGTATAAATAAAAATGTGCAGGCCGCGCCCGTGGCTAGTTTGCGCTAAGGATGCTACCGAGGCTGATTCTCCTGACGCTGCTGGCCGCGGGTGGCCTACAGGCCGCTACTACGCTTAATCACGATAATCCGAACGTGATCGGGATCAGGAGATTTGTGGATAGGTTGAGGCTCGGTGCTAGTGGTGACGGTGCCGCAGTTGGTGACGCCCGTGATTGTTCGGGTTCCGGTTGTGCGGGCAGGTCGATGGATAGTGATGGAGGCGACGGAGGCGTTGGGGAGTTGAAGCTGGAAGCGGAGAAGGGTAGTGTCGTGGAAGAGGTGAAGGATGAAGAGGATGAGGAGGATGAAGAGGTGGAGGATGATGGTAGCGCTGTTGAAGAAGGTAATGATGGGAGGAGGGGTGTTTTTTTGATTTTTGTAGATCATTGGCTTCTGTTTATTTTTCGTGATTAAGTTTAATAGTGTGTGGTTGGAAATTGCATTTTATAAGATTGGAGATTTAAAAAATTGAATGAAGAATTGTGTTATTAAATTGTCTATGATTAGTAATGATGCACTCATTAATGATTCAATAATAATTATTAGAAATTAAATGAATGATTAACTATAAGTAAATGATTATAGTCTGGTTTTCTTAATACTGTTATTTTAATATTTTCATAAAGCTAATAAAAGCATATTATTAATTAAATTTTACATGGCAATTATTTATAAAAATTAATGAATTAGATACTGTATGAAAATATCTAAAAGTAGTTTCAATTTTGATTGATATTCAATTATATCTTATTTAAACCAAAATATTTTTCATCAAATAAATATTAAAAATTATTAATAAGTATTCACTAAGCAAATTTTCTAAAAAATGATTAGTAGTTAATAATATGAATAATTATTTTATTTAAAATATTCTAATCACATAAAATGTCTCAAATTTTTAAAAATATTACATAGCATTTTTTAACAGAAAGTACATTTGTACATTATTATTAAAAATAAAATTTATTTTTTCATTTATTTATAATTATTGTTTATTGTAAATGATTTAACTCAATTTTTGTTACAAAATTAATAGATTGTTATACTATATAGTAAAGTATTTTTTTGTTAGTCGAATTAAAATCGCACCTATCTAACTTATTCATGAATTTTAAGATAACAAAATTTATATCTCTATATTTTTTATTATTTGTAAAACAGATTGCTGATTTTCAATTTGAATTTTTCAATTTGAATTCTAAAATCTAAAAATTGTATAAATCTAAAAACCTAATTGATATTTATTTTTTTTTAGGAAGAGGAAGGAAAAAAAAGAAGAAAGGCTACGGAAAGATGTTAATAGTACTTGCTGGAGTTACAAAAGCAGCTATGCTATATATTATGATTCATGCAGTAGCCGCGTTAGCTGGTAAAGCTTTAATAGTGGCGAAAGTAGCTTTAGCAATCGCAACTGCCTTAGCTTTGAAGAAATCAATAGGTACGAATTAAAGTAAGAAATCCCAATATTTTTAATCCAAAAGACTCTTAATAATAAACGTTCAAGTCGTTTCCATGGGAGCATTGTGCATTAAGAGATAATTAAAGCTGTATAACAGAAAAGTTATCGAAATAAATAAACTGTCATTTTAATGATACAAAATGTACGAAATTTGATGAATTTGTGAACGTTTGCTATGCTTGAAAATTATTATTTTCCACATAAGTGAAAATAATTTTAAATATCAAATCTTTATTTGGTATAATAAACTTTTTCAGATTAAAAAATTCGAACATACATAATATTATATTGTGTATACACATATACACACACAAATCATATATCTGTAGCTAAATTGAATATTTTTTTCAGATCACAAGACTTCTTATGAGATAGTTAAGCACCCACAGTATAGTCATGTACAAACACATAGTTCAAGCGTTGATTATGATCACAGTGGTGGTGGCTATGAAGGTGGAAGTCGAAGAAGACGTCGACGAGCGTTACGTCGATAATAACTGGGGATAATCTTTTTTGCTTTTTCTCGCCATGTCGAAAGCGTGAAATCGACAGTACAAAGACTAAGAAGCCTAATAAAAAAACAACAATGGTCATTTGTTTGACATAATCAATGAAATATGTTTGATAGATGTATAGGTTCATGACTTTGGATATGACAATTCAAAATTTAGTGAGATTTCGAATTTTTAGTAGAAATTTAATCTATCATAAAAATTACATTTGATTTGAGAATCTCTTTTTAAGCAATATTAGAATAAAATTTTGAATTGTCATTATTTTTGTATAAGAAATGCGATATTGGCGATAAATTAAGCAATAATATTGGAGAGGATCAGCACAGACTTATTAAAAGTCTTAAAAGTTACTTGATATAAAAAATCTTCACTCTACTTTTTTCTGTAATCATTTTTCTTTTGTGTACAATATTTCCATAAAACAAAGCAGAAGAAATTTAAGTTTTTAAACTAAAAATATTGTATAAATTAATAAGTGAATAGATATATAATCGCCATTGATCAATTTTCTTTAATCTCTGTTCATATTATTTTTGTTTGTTGTGTAATCTTATAATTACTTACATATGGGAAAATGTACCAAAGTTGTAAAAGGTTTATTTTAAAAACGTAATTAGCTATACAATCACAAATCACTATTATATTGTTACGTTATTTAAGGTACAGAGAAGATCCACTGTATTATCATTATTGAAAAACCAATTCTTTTGTATATTATATTACCGTGATGTTAGATTATAGTATGTATGTTATTTATTTAATTAAAATACTACCAATATAAATTTTTGAACCTTGAATGAAAGAAAACCATAATAAAATTGTGTTTTTTCGTTGCTTGTTTTTGTATAATTATATAAAATTATAAAAATGATTGGAATAATTAGTTGTACTTCTGTAGTTGTGATAAATATAGATTTAAAAAAGATTATATTTATCAAATATGATAAAGAATTCATGTTTTTTACAATTATATAGTAAATAACCACGTATTTATTTAATAATTTATAATACTTTTTTATTTTTAAATCATAAAATATAATTCTATAAAAGTATTACTTTTACCTTTTTCATGAATAAGATATAAAAATATATATAACTACTTCATGAAATTCTTTTGATTTATAAATATTTTTGTTACAGTTTTAAGAATCATTAATTACAATTTCTTTAAATTTTTTAAAATTTTATTATTTAATACTTTTTATATTATTTTTTTTTATATGTTCACTGCTTTTACTTTATAATTTTTCTTTAATGGTCATTAAATATTTTTGGAAAAATAAAGATGTCAATCATCAAAGAATTCGTTTTTACTCATTATTAATCTAATGCATTAATTATATTTTACTTTCCTTAATGAAGTAATTTTGTATTTCTGAATGACTTTTTATTATTATTTATAGATTTATAGATGTTTATCTTACTTTGCTTGATAATAGACCGTTTTAAGGCATTTTCACTTAGCAATAAAGTCTATATATATCGCTTCGTTTTTTACTTTTCTTCCGGCTGTAAGGACTTTTCTTCAGAGGGAAATTCCACAATTTTCCATTAAAAAATCGCCAAAACCGGTCTATTAGGTGTGTAAGCGTGTGCGTGTGCGTGTGCGTGTGCGTGTGCGTGTGTGTGTGTGTGTGCGTGTGTGTGTGTGTGTGTGTAATTTTTGTAACATTGGTCATCGTCAATAGTTGTGTGTGGGTCACTGCAGCGACAAAGTCGAGTTACACCGCCCCTCGTACTTCTACGGTGTAACCAGCGAAAGGATATATTTTTTACCGTACAGCGAGCTGTATAGTGAAGATCAAGGATCTAGAAATCGTCGAGCAAAATTATCACGAACTAGTAAGTCTTTAAAGAGCGTCAGCGCAGAAGTTATCTTCCGGGGTGTTTCGTGGACACCAAAATGTACTATGTTTGATGGATACTAAAATGTACTATGCTTCCCTGTAAGGATTAAAAATAGCACAAGTTACAAATTTAAAAAATTCATTTTAAATTTTTTATTTATTATTTAATTAATATTTACTATTGTTAAAAAGAATTTTAATTTTTAGTATGTTTCTTGAAAGTAGTTATGTTGAAAATCAATAACTCTTTGCTTTTTTTAAAAGTCATTTTAAATCAGATGATTATATGATATTATCTTCATTTACATCATATTCTAAAGCCGTTACTTACTCAATTAAAGTACTTTTTTTAAAAAACGTACATTGAAAAGAGTCAACAAATTATAACAGATTGATTACAGTAATTATAAAAATAATAATAAAATTATGTACTTTTGTTATTATTAGAAAATAATTCTACAATAATCTTTTTATTTTCTATATAATATTGTTAATTGATAATTTATACAGAAAACTCATTACGATTGTCGATAAAGTAGTAGTTGTAGTGGAGATATAGTAGTTGTAACCCTCTGTTGATAAGTGAAGTCTAAGTATAGATAGACCAAGCTTGTTATTAATAGAACAATGGAACGGTAATAAGAATTATAAGATGATAAAATGAAATAAGTGAAAATATTGATGCAGAACGAATATAAAGGAAAAAAGGATAATAAAATGAAAAAAAAATTTAAGAAGCAGGCATGAAGAATGAAGGAAGGATACCGAGTAAAATGAAAACTGATAAAAGAAAAGAATAGAGAGTATAGTAAGATGAAAAGGGACAGTGTAATAACGGTGAAGAATGGAAAGACAGAGCTGAGAAATGAGAAACAGTAAAAGGTAGAGTATACCTCAATAATGAGAGAAGAATGTGCAAAAAAAGGCTAAGTACTTAACAATACTAAGAAAAGAAAAAGGCATTTAACAATTCAAAATATATTTAATAAGCAAAATTGCATATAACATATTGCATAAAATAATTCATGCTACTAGTCTAACATATGCTAAAGTTTCAGTTAATCAAAAGTGACCACACTGTCTCAATGAAAAATTTGGTGAAGTAAAATTAAAAATCAAAAATTTGCTGAAGCATCGAATGCACTTTCCTCGATTACAATAATTAAATTCGTTACATCGCAACTTGTTATCGCGTTCATTCACCTGATGACCTAGACCACATGGACACTCGACTGCCCTCCTAATTAGCTTTTGGCGCGACGGAGACACAATGTACATAAAGGTCGACTCTCCTTACGGGAAAAAAGAGCCAGGAACAAAAAAAAGAAAGGCTACAAGAGTACCTTACGCGTGCAAATTGCCAAGAGTAATGTGTAATCGCAACACCTCTTTTCTTCACTCCAATTATCCTGGATGCGCGCTGTGTTACATTTGCTCATCGACGGTGAAGCTTGCTTGCGAGAAAAAGAATCGTGAGAGCGCGAAATCAAAATTTGTGGCCTGTGGCTGATCGTAAAGTACCGGATTGATGGCCACTAGGAATATTAATTTACGACTGGAAGCAAGAATTTCCCCTATTGACATGGAAAACTGAATGGAGGATCAATGAGAGCATTATTTAGGTTTCGCGATACTGAATAAAAGTTACTGAATAAAAATAGGCTTTGTACGTGGATAATTAATATTGTTAAATTATTACGGAAACGATTTTTTATAAGTGAAAAAATCTGCTTTGCATGAAGTAATATAACTGTAATTTTATGACAGAATATCAAATTCTTACATTTAATTAGCCGTGCATGCCAAACAATGGTCTGTGAAATACTTTATGCATCATGGGTCAAATTTATAGAATAAAACAATTTGAAAAAATAAATTAAAAAATAAATACAAGAATCATTAAAAACAATACACACACACTACAATACAATACACCTACAAAAACCAAAATTTTATGCTTCAATGCCTTCTAAAATAACACTATCTTTGTTCCGGTCTATAAATTTTATGAAAAATTACTGTACTTATTATAATAAAAATCCGTTATTGAATATGTAAAAGAAGTTCGCAAGAAGGAAAATTTACAACTGCTTTTTAAATATATTTTTGAATTACCAATATTTTATTGAATTTTTAAAATATTCTATATGTAAATTACAATTATTAGTCTTTATACAATGCCCAGTATAGTATAAATAGTTTATGTTTTAAAAAAACTATAAATTAGTTTGTGTATTAAAATATTAATATTCATTTTTTATCAAGTTTATATTTAAATGATTGTACAGATAATAAAAAAATCAAAAAGTTTTTTGATACGTACCTTTTGTATTAACACTTCAAAAATATTATCGTCATGAAAGAGCAAGGATTATAATTGGTGAAAATACTTTTTATTAGTAATGAATAATGGCAAGATTTTGCATGAAAAACAGTGAAAATATATAATACTAATACTTTCAAAGTACAGTCAGGTCATCTGAGTAACTTCATCAAATCGTGATACACATATCAAGTTGGACAATACTAAATATGCAAATAAAAATATTTGATACTGGATCAATATTGATAAATCTCTTTTAATCAAAATACTAAATTGACAAATAAAAAAAAACTGTTATAAAGTTATTCATAATAGCCTGTTTAGCATTAGTTACGGTACTATATCAAAATATAAAAATTTTAGCTATGCACCAATACCGATCCAGCATCAAACTTTTTCACAGACATGACAAAACATCGAATAAATAAATAAATAAATACATAAATACGTAAATAAATAAATACGTGCAACGACGATCGGTGTGTGTCATCATTATTTTCGATAAAAACTGACTAAAATAATAGAGACGAGTGCGGCGATTATCCGATGCGCGCTTTCGATAATAAACGTACAAAATGGTATTATGAAGGTGATGCGATGTGGTGTCGATTCCTGCTATCCTCGAAATCAGGTAACCGGTATTGTGTCAATGGCTCGCTGCCAGCCTCCTCCGTATCCACCACCGCCGTGGTGTTCCGAGGCGGTGGCGTAGATGACTTCGTGGCCGCCTCCGCCACCAGAGACCAGCTTCTTCAGGCCGATGATCGCGCTGAGCACCAGCGCTATCTTAGCGGTGAGCAGAGCCGTGCCAGCCAGGAAGGCTATCTTACCGAACGCCAACTGCGCCAGCATACCTGCCGAGGCAAAGACAAAACGAATGGGAGAACGTTAATGACTAGAGGGCTATTATTACCTGATTCTACGTTTGCTTTTTTAATGGTTATTGTTTCAGGTAAAGTGGACGTGTGTGTTGCGAGCGGTATAACTGTTGTGCGCGCGCGCGCGGGCATGTATGTAGATCGAGAGTTATTATTGCGAGATCGGCCGTTGATTATGTTCGATCTACTCGGAAGGGAAAATCGGTAACTGTCGGGTTACTTTCTACGCGCTGCGAGTATGATTCTGCGATGCGCTTTTGTTGATTATCCGGTTCAATTTATCTTTGAGAGAAGGAAGAATGACTAGACTCAATTGCGGTCGAGGATCTAAGGAGGAAATCGGAATAAGGTGCGAGGCGTGACAATATATTTATGATGATGGATCTTTTGAAAGTACGATGCATTAGTTTCGAGGGGTGGAATTTTTAATTAAAATTTGAATTATAGTGTATGTATTTTAAGAAAAATTATGTTGATTTTATTTCAAATTCAGGGAAATTTTTGTAAATATTTTGATTAGAATTCGAAATTATATTTCAAAATGGTTTTAATGTATTCATAACACTATTTTTAATACAGTTAAACTGAGGAAGAGGTTTTCTTCAAGTTAACTTGTAAAAAGATCTTCTTTATCTTTCTCAGAAGCATTAGTAAAGCGCGTTTAGAGCCAATTTAATGACATGAGAACGGTGTTTATGTAATACAAGTAGAAACAGACGAGCACTCTCAGACGGCCTGTTTAAGTTTATCTCTCATCTTATTTTAATTGACTTTAACCCCGTTTTTCTCGACTTTCCCTTAGCTGAAAGAGGACATTTTTTCCAAGATTTAGATCTATTTATATTTTAAACAATAGTAAATGTTACTCCAGTTACTTCTAGAGGACGGAAGTTCTACTCTGAATATTTACCAAGATTTTTTCATTTAAATTTCATAAGAACTAAATAATATTTAAAAATTTTTGTTCATCATATATTGCTTAATTAGTAATTACTTTAATTATACAACCGAGAATTTTATGAATCAAAACTAAATCGGTTTAAATTCAGAGCACTAACACAACTATCTATAAAATCGTTTTATTTTGATTTCTTAATAAAATCAAAACAATTAATTATTTGAGGGAAAATGGTTATTTAATTAATTTAACATTCATCATAAAAATAATTAAACCGTAAAATGGAAAAACTAATATTTAACATAAGTGCGACGTTAGTAATGATTCAAAAATAATATTCTTCATTCTTATGTTCTTGAAACAGTTTAAACCATTCTCGTGATTTACGCAGTCCCGTATAATTGTATGAAGTTATTAACTATGTGTACTAGAGTAGAGCAAACGTCGAAGTGATCGTGTATAAATGCACTCAAGTATGCAATTGCCCCGACTTCTGGACGACTTGAACCAAGGTAAATATTAAAGCCCTCCGTTAATTTTTGGAATACTTGGAGGGTAATTTACAACCGATAAAATACTGCTTTTGTGTGTTAAGATTACTCTAGCGTGATATTTATCTTGTCGATTTTCATTTGTTTAATTATATTTAATAATATATTTATATGATTGATATTAATGTAAATTATTCATAAATAATTTATAATTAATTTATAAATTATTTAATTTTTATAATATTGACAATAGCATAATATCATGATTAATTACATAAGTTGAATATTTACCTGCCAGAGCTAATCCTCCCATCATGACACCACCATATCCTCCCTTCTTGTCTTTCTTCCCTCTACCTAAAACATTATTAATAACAGTTGAACCAATTTCTTATTGATTTACCAGTCTTTATAAATAAAACTTACAGCAATGATTTAAAATAAATAAAAACTTTAAAAATCAATTGCAATAAATAAATAATTATCTTGGATTAATAATCACAAAAGTAATAAATTAAAACAAAAATTTATGAATTATAACTCTTGCATTCGTTAAACTAAGATTAACATTATTATCCAATCCAAAAAATTAAAGCAAAATTTCATTATTCCACAAATGCATCAGTAACGAAAGAAAAAAAATTAAAACACAAGCATCCAATTACCTTCAAAAGCATCCCCGGGTATCGTCAGCTTAATACTCCTCGAGCTAAGATAATCATGAAACTTCTTATCCAGCTCGTCGTCCAGGCTCCTCTGCGTGCCGTTGGCCTCGAGATTCTGCAGCTCCAGGCTCCTGGCCGCGTTCGTGTCCCTGCCGATCGATATGAAATCGTTCACCGCGTAAACCGTATCATCCTTGATCGCGCTGTCCAGTATCTCCAGCGCCCGCCTCTTCAAACAATCAAAGGTATTCTTCTCCTTGGTGCACCTGCCGAAAAGCTTTCCATAGCTATCCGAGGTGCGAGCTTCGCCAAGCGCCACCAGAAGGCCCAGAGCGAGTATCCAAAGCCTCGTCATGATCGCGTGGCCGCTGCGCGCGTTACTCGGGAAACAACAACAACAACCGCAACAACAACAACAACAACAACCGTACTTGTCACTCGCCGTCCATTCGTGGCGGTAGCCTCTGCATCCGCCGACTGATCAAACAACGCCTCGGAGGCACGGCTCTTATATACTTTTTCCGGAGCAAGTGTAACCGACGGCTGCTGCGGAGGGGCGAGCTGCCGCGAGTGCGTATATACACGCGCTGTTTAGCGCCTCTCCGGCAGGGGGGGAGCTGGCGCCCTGAACCAAAACACAATTCGCGCGCGAGCGCGAGCCAGCGAGGAGATGTACCAAGGAGGAAGCGCGAGTATGGGCAGGAGGAGCATCCTGATGACCCGCTTGCCAAACGAGCCTCGAACGCGAAGTTCGAGGAAGAGATCCGCTGTCTGAGGCCGCCGAGGAGTAGGGTGGCACGTAGACGAGCCGAGCGTGCACGTGCCATGGGTATATGGGGCTTGGAAGCGAGGAGAGGAAGAGAGATTACAGTGGCGTTTGATGATTCCGTGGATGTCGGGATTGGTGCGAGTACAGGCCGGGGGAAAAGTAAGATTTTCAGCGCGTTTCTAAAATTCAGTCTCGATCTTTCTTGGTTTCGCTGCTCGGATATGCGAGATGGTTATCGGTGGTTGCTGCGGGAGGAAGTTTTGATAGATTGCGTATGCGAGGTTGCGTGTGTTTAATGTGGTAGTTTTTAAGTGATGAAACTGGGCTTGCGTAATATTAAGGTTGATAAATGTTTTTGAATAGAGCGAAATTAGCAATGGGGTACAACTAGTTTTACTTATGCTTAACTTTATAATGAAATTTTCTTTATACTATTATGAAAATAGGGTAGACGTGACATTTTCCAAGAATGTTTTCTTCAGATTTTGAAAATAAGTGTTTATAATAATTTAATTTTTTATAATATTTCAGTTTTTATAATATTTTCA
>JAPYZA010008069.1:8908-23021 GCA_030522685.1 Eupelmus azureus | reverse complement strand
TGTGTTTACAATTTCTATTTTGTGCATTTTATGCATAATTTATAGGATGAATTTTCAAAATAAATGGAGTTTTTTCATAAATAAATCTAAAATAGTTACGTATAAAGACATGATCTGTTAATTAACTCACATAATCATTACATAAATATAGTAACGGTTAAATCACCCGTTACATATAAACTAACATTCCTAAAGAAAGCATCGCGCAATCTAACACTAAAACAGCGGTATCACAAGGGATGCGGACTATCAAAAGTAACTTGAGACATTTACCATAGGAACTCACTTTTCTATCGATTTAACACTTGCATTGCGTGCTAAAAATACCTAAAGTGCCTACGGTGTTCTGCATTTTATATATACCTATATAATTGTGTATCTATTTTTTGGCTACGTGGGCATGAAATCAATACTTCTCGAAAATTAATTTTTTCTATCATTTTATTTATTGATTTATAATAAATTACTGCAATAATCATAAAATATCGAATGAAATAATTATCTTTTCTTATTTATTATCATATATTTTTATGTTTTAAAAAATACTTTTAATTTATATAATTTATAAACTAATAAACCGGAAACTCAAAAATGTTTATAAAATTTTTCAGTTACATGAATACTAATTCGAATCATAATTGTTTTGCGTCCTAAGTGCCTATTCGGGATCCAAATTAGATCTCATTGTTTTTCACCTTGACCTAACTTTTTTCGTTTAAAAAGTTTTTGTATTGTTCAGAAATTTTATGTTTCAAATAAAAGTAATTTTTGTAGATTGTCTCACAATAGCTGAATCACGTGAAAAGGTTAATATAATTAATATAATTGTTGAAAATATGGCATTTTGTTAAACTTTACATTGGTAAAAGAATAAACTTATTAAAAGCATTTTTGTTCAGTTGTTTTTTAAAAATAACTATTGGTTTTCTCTAAAATCTATTTTAATCTCTACTCTGTAAAATATGTATTGAGAATTGGATAAAAATTCTCGGTATTATTCTTCTAGGAAAAATAATACATAAGTATTATATATGTAATATTCATACATACAAATGGAATATCCCTCATTATTTAATATTAATAGTATGCTTACAAACTACCAAAAATCTTTTTGAACCATAAAACAAAACCTTACAAACTCCACTCAAAACCTTACTTCTACTAAACCATCATCATCAAATCAACAAAACAAGTAAAGATCCCTCATAAAATCTCAGTACACACCATACAGCCACCTCCTCGCAACTTATTTCCGTTCACATCAGCAACGCGCACCCCCATAAAATCCAAGCAGCCAACGCACTTCAACTCTCATTACCAATCTGTACCTCTCGCTTCGGAAAAGTCTAGCAAACAGCTTTTCCAGGTACACGCGTAAGAGATTCGTTTAGAACGAGTGCAAAATCGCGCGACTAGTAAAGCCTCTCTTCGATGGGACTTCCGCGATACTTCCGGAGCGGAAGTGGCGGAAGCAGACCGTGGAATCGGGTCGGCCCTACGCGTGCCTGGAATAAAAGAGCAGCAGATCGATGAGCGCTAGCGCGGGCTGGTTAAATGAGCTTTGGATATGTTTCTCAATTTTTTGGTCAGTTTTGGGATGGGTGGGAAGTGCGGATGGTTAATGACGTAGGCGTATACGAGCTGGGGTTTGATTAGGCCTGAGGTACCTAAATGAAATGGAGGTACAGTGTAAAAATAGCTGGTGGTCGGTTAGTTGCAGCTTTTCCAGTAGAATTTATTAATGGTCTAATTTATTTGTATTTACGATTTGGATTTGTCGTTTGTTAACAAAAATTATATATGACTAAGTTTATATGTCACATAACTAAAAGCTCTTGATACGGAAAGTACTTTAAAATTTTTGTCTATATTTATATTTTAATTGAAAGAATTAAATTAAAAAAAAAGTAAATAAAAATGTAAAAAGAAATCCTTATTCTTAAATTTTATTAAAATCATAAGAAGTTCAGTGACACGAACGATTATGTAGTCAGGAGACAAGCAGTGTCTCCTGAAATCTTTTTCAATAAAAATACTTTTTAAATGTCTTCTCCACGAACGAGGAAGTAAACTTCTTCCCATTATTCATGCACAAAAAAATGGTATTACGTAGCGTGATATCGCATGACGGAATTTCTCGACTCCTTGTTACCTGGCACTGCCACCTTCTTTTCAATCGGCTTTCTGTCATTTTCGTCTTCCTTATGTTTCTTTTTTACATTTTAAATCTTTTCTATTTATTATTTTCCTTTCTTTATGGTGTGCATATTTGAAATTATTAATTATTTTTATATTAAAGAGTAAAAATTTCATTTTTTTTAAATATGTTTTTTATTTTTGAACGTTTTAGTTATTTATAGTTCAAGTCGTATTTCACCCATCGATATTTTATTCTCGATATGTATATCGAAAAAAATCACACGGAATAAAATATTTTACGGATCACGAGTTCAAGTCACGTAATCGCGTGATGTAAATAAAATCACAATCGAAGATTTATGTACAGGTCATATACCTTGATTTACAGAGGGTTTATATACATATATATTTTATGTATACATATAAATGCAGGAGTGACGAGCTAATTGATTGTCGTGCAAATGTCTACCGTGATTTTGCAAAATTAATGAATGGTTGAAGTCTGAAATAGATTTAAGGCGAATAAACTCTAGATTAGTATATAGGATAAGCAAATAGATAATAGGCAAGGAAACCAGCAGACAAATCAAATTTTTTAATATTTTTATGCAAAAATATAATACATATGCATTGTAATATTTTATGATCATTGACGTATACTTTTATAAAATTAATTTCTACACTAATACAAATATAAAGTCCTTCAATCAACATTAATCGTAAAATATTAAAAAAACGTTTTTACAATATTATGAAAATATAGTCACATTACAGGTTTGCTTATAAAAATTTAAAATAGTATTCTTAAACAAGAATTAGACTTAAATTCACAAATCCCAAAACAAGGAATTAATCAAAAAACCAAAACCAAACTGCCATTATTACCCATCATCAACAATTCGTAAACAAGCCATACACGCATCACCACAGACCTGCAACGAAATCGTAACAGTCGTTCCCAGCTCTCCAGAGAATTTCATCCTTCCATCCTCGCTTCTCAGTCATCGATGTAAATTTGATGATCCGGAGTCACGTGATCGCGTGATCGCTCTTCTAAAATATAGAGGCTCGATAACTCTTCCGTTGTCGATTGTTGACTGCACGCTTATATGTACATTCCTAGCCACGTGCGCCTATCGAAGCAGGTTTGCTGGCTGTGTGTGTGCGCGCGCGGGGGTGGCTTTTGTGGTGCACACACAGCTCGACCTGGTTTCATCGTGCGGTGATTTTTCACGCCGTGTATGCAGGCCTGATCGGAACGTCGAAGCGCATAGAGATGGATAATAAGCGGCAGGCTTTGTTGTTGTGGGTGAACGAACTGGGAGAGCGTAAATATTTACGTTTTAACGTAATAGTGAATTACTTTGCTCGGAGTTGATTTGTTTCGGTTTTGTAATGTCGTTTTTTATATTTTTGAAACTTCAATAATGCTACTTTTTTAAATTAGCACATTTTCCAGTTAAGTTGTTAGAAAAATGGGAAAATTTTAATTTATTTATGTATATTAAATGTATTCATTTATAAATTAATATGAATCAGGTTTAGGGAAAATAGTCAGATTAATAGTCGTATGAATTCGTTAACTTACGACAATTGCAGTATAATTTCAGAGTAAAGTACTTTACAACAGATTATAGACCAATTTTAATTATATGATAAATCATTGTATAATAACCTTTGAGACTTTGTTGTCGCTTACATTGAACTCCTTTTCATGTCTCAGGGACTCTGCTAGAAATACTTGAAGTATATGATCATGTAAAATGTTTTATAAATAGTTCCTTGAATAGTTTGTATATACCTTACCTCAAATTAAGGGTAAGGGACACAAGTTCACTGTACTAAAGGTGATGCTCTAGATTTAGTTTTTGAATGAACTGAAATGATTTCTCTGCATTTCTTTTGCAACAAGGTTTAGATTAATCGTTCCCAATTTGAAATTTTAGAGTCAAACTGACATCATCCGGTTATACCCAACCTGTAGTTTAGACCCAATTTATTATTCAACTTAATCGTCATACTTATCTTTTTCAGAGGACGAAATCGTTCTCATTGAGCACCTGCCGGGCCGACGTGTGCACCTTCAGGATTTTTTCTGGACTGGTGTGGAGGACGCACCATCATGGCTAGACCCCGAGCAGATCCTCACCCTTTACGAAACGCACACTGTTCACCACACAGCAACCGTCTACATACCCGACGATCCCAACAACCCAGTAAAACCCAAACCACCAATAGATGGAACTCAGAGACCGATCGACTGCGCGTCCTGCATCGACCCTACGCCCACGATACACGACGTCGATCAGGATATCGGCGTGCTCGTTGGAGACGATCCTGGCCCGAGGTGCGCATTGATTTTTCTAGCGTAAATAAATGTTTTGGGTAATTTAGTGTCTTTGTAATATTGGAACGATGTTGTTATTGAAGATATTGGCTGTTGACGGTACTGAAAGCTGGTGAGAGCGTTCCGCCAAAGGTCGAGCTTCGGTTGGCTAAGCTTTACAAAGCTGCCTTCACGAGGCAGCAGCAGAAGCACTTGGGTCTACTGCCACCAGAGATTCATACAAGGAGGAGTCCCAAACGCCAGGCTCTGGTAGAGAATCAAACGATTGTGAGTAGAGTGTAAAACTTATAATTACGTTCAATCTTTCGCTATTTGAGGACCTCAAATAATAACAAAATTAGTTACATCCAATATTAAAAGAATTCCAAAACATCTTCTACGTCTCTCAAAACTTCAATTTACAGATACCCGAAATCTCAACGGAATCTTCATCATCATCTCCGAACGAAACTGCAATTTCTTCCAGTCCATCAACCATCTCCAGTCCAGGGCCCCATCGTGAACATCCAGCGATGTCCCTTCTCCGAATGCGCGCGGTCCGCATAGCCAAGAGCAAGCGCACCCTGCCGATCCTCGAGAGTGAAGACTTCGAAGAGCTAGCTCTCAATCCCATCTCAGTTAACGATCAGCCCTTGCACAACGATACCAGCGAGATCGACAAAGCCAAGCTGCGATCGAAGGCAGACGTAGGACTCGTTCAGGTGCGAATGCAGAACATGACGACAATGGATAATGGCGCTACCAAGTTGATTTACACGGTGCATTTGGGTGGGAAACCGGTGCCAGCCGAAACGGCAGCAAAGGATATGGCGTTGCTGTCGGCTCAGGAGGTAGCGTTGGAGCTTGGTGCGCCGGTTATCATCCAGAGTGAACGTAAGGGAATTGTTTGTTTCTGTTGTTAGTTATTAGTTTCTGTTCTTTGATGTGGGAAAGTTACTGATTAGAATGATTGAGCGAATAGTTGACGAACCTATCAGATTTTATTGAATAACAAAAGTCTATTCAGCTTGAAAATAATTTATAATTAATGTATTCTATCGTATCGATCTGTGAACGAATTCCGTCAGCGACCAAATCTTTTCTTCTGCGCACTACCGCATTGTTAACTCACTCTCGAAAACGCTCCGCCGTCTTTCATTATCACACCACTCTAACAAACTCGAGCGAGCCTGCAGAGTATCTAGCGAGTACAGCGGTGTTGTATCTTCGGCGTGTATTGACTGATTGCAGCCTATCTAAAAGAATCTCGTCCTCTAGCGCTCTCGCGGAAGCGCGACGCCTGGCTGCTCATTGGTGCTGCAAGTGCTGGCTTCCTCCTGTTGGCCATCGTCATCGTCGCCCTGCTCATCCTGACGAAGCGAAAGCGGGCTCAAAGTGCCGTAGCTGCACCGCCAAATCGTGGAATCCTGGCCAAGGATGAGGAATACGCGCCGACGACTCCGGGAATTGATAATACGGCGTACACTTCCGAGACTGATGGGAGGGTAGGTTCAACATTTTCATGTATATTGCGTTGCGTAAAGACGTTTACCGTAACTTATTGTTTATATCTACATTTTACCTGAGAAAATTAGAATTTTTAACCATCTTTATTAGTTATTTGAAAGGTTATTGATAATTTCATACGTAAATACAGTTGATGGTCTATCCACTAAATATATTTTAATAGGTGTTGTAGAATTATGAAAATAATAGTAATGCATGTAAAAGATATTAGATAATTAATTGTATAATATGACAGAAACAGAAATTAGTATGGAAAGTTTTGGGCACAGATAATTGTTCAAAGCACGAAAAGAGGTTTTGGCCAGAAGAAGTCGTTCAACTTCCTTATTGCAAGAGTCAATAGTACTTTCGCCCCTGTTAATATCGATTTATTTCGCGGTCGCAGGAAAGCCACAAAAAAGATGGAAATATCTGAAACTCTTCAGAAACTGAATGTTATACTAAAGCTTGTCTTGTCAAAGCAGGCATACTATTTCAATGAAATTGATGAGTAATATAATTCACTCTGCTTTCGTAAAAAATAATCCCAACAATTTCAATTCGCTCTAAAAGCAAAGTTGACCACCCACCACCCTACCAATCCTACAATCATTCTCAGAAACTAACTCTTTAACACCCAATCTCAAGGCATCCCCCTATACACAACTCACCAAAATCCCAATGTTCACGTGCGCACGGTTCCCTCGAAGAGCTCAATCGTGTGCAGCCAGCTCTGCACAACATCAATTACGCTCGAGTGCATCGCAGCGGCGAAGCGCGCGTGGCGTGCGACAAGAGAGAAAGAGAGCCTCGACGGGGGTGCGATGAACCAGGAGCGTGCGTGACGAGCCGGCAGAGCTCGTACCCCTCTTCTAGTCGATCGCTCGGGTATTTTGTGATCCCTCGCTGGCGAGTCATTTCGGAGAGGCTTTTAATTTTTATTATTAAAGTTTTTTATTGGTGGGTTTTTAATGATTTTAAAGTTCGTATTGTTTTTCTTCTTTTTTTTTTAATCTGAGAGATGCATTTTTGAAGAACTAAATATTTATCAGGTGGTCGCGAATGTATATTTGAAATCTAATTGCATGTATATATCGATCCAGTTACAGTTGCGGGGAATTGAAAGTAGGATGATGTACGTTGTAAAGGACTGAGCATGATCGTTCGATATAGATTGCTTACGAGATTATTCAGTACACGGCACATATGAATTTTCGATTGGGTATTGGTTGGCGTAAGCTCGAACGCCGCCCTGTTCGCCGTCGAAATGAGTCAATGAAAATTTGATGAAGCAAATTTAAAATTTCCAACCATCGGTATCCGTACTGTTTTCCTGAAATTACTCTACCAAAATTACATGCTTGCTGAATACTTATATTTTGAATCGCCCTTTGACTCTTTTTTTTCAATTCATCCCTGCATTTTCCCTCGACCCATCAATTTGTCAAAACAAGCCCCAGTCACGAATATCTCTACCATCCTCCGTACTCATCCTCTATACTACCTTATAACAGCATGATAAAACACCGCCCTCCGTGCTCTCGATACCCTCGTCGTCGACGGCGACGATACTGCTATCGATTACATAAGCAGTCTTACGTATACATATTCTCTAAACTCCATTTAAAAAAAAACTACTGTTTCGTGTCGTGTTGCAGACGGAAGCGACGAGCGGCCACAGGAGAACAACTGGTAGTCTTTCTCGAACGCCGGGCTCGCAAGACACGATCGAGGCAGACGTAAGGGATATCTCTAGCGAAAACGAGCTGGACGAGCAGAGGAGAAACCAACAAGCCAGGGCCTGGGATACCAGGGAGTTTTCTGAGACTGCTAAGAAAGGGTAAGGGTTGTATTGATTGAAAAGTGGAGTTTAATGGCAATCGTTGTGATGAGAAGGTAAAGGATTTGCTGATTATTGATGACTCTAAGTTGTTTGTACATGGATAATGAACCATTTTGAGATTGAATATATTTTTAATTGATAAATCGATGTATTCTTGAGTTTATGGATTGTTATCAACAAACGTGATAATTAGTAAGTACTGATTACTTTCTAACGCCGTGTTAAAGTATATTAAACCGTTACTGTTACAACTTTACAAATAATATTTTTTAATAATTCTACTCAATGGTTACTTATTTTATATTTAATATTAAAATCAACAAATGGTAACCCTAAGGTATACTGCTTTAAAATCACTATTACTCATTACTGCTCGCAGCAACTACAGTGGTCAAGTATAACATTATATCAAGTAACTATCGGTTTTTAAAGTAGCAACTACCAGAACACCTCATCTCCAAACCCAAAAAGCCCCACTCACTCATCCGTCAGCGCACGCAAACCCGCAATCGCGTTCACTAATCTACTCATTCTCCAAAAGGCCACAACCGCCGACGACGAAGCGCATGCAACGGGGCAATGCGATCGATCGTCCTCGCTCGGCCGACTCTGTGGATTCCGGGGGAAACGGTGGTATGGCAGCGGAGGAAGCCGGCAAACTGGAGACCCTAGAGTCACTGGAGAAGGGCTTCGGGCAGCCGGAGGAGGCGACCGGCTCGCCGCACTCGTACCTCTCGATGCCCTCCTGCAAGCAGTTTCCTAATATGAGAAGTGTCGAGCCTCTGTCCAAGGTCCTCGAGCCCACTATCGTAAGTGGATCAAAGACGTGTTGGTGAGGTGTTGGATTTTGGAGGACTTTGAAAATGAGAGACGGGGATGGGGTTAAGCTGAACTTGTTTGAATTTCGTCAGAATGGGTGTGAGATATTGGAATGTTGGGATTGAAATTTTGTAATTGTTAGCAGAAATTGTTAGAAGATAGTCATTGAAAATTATCAACATAAATAATAAATCCAGAGTCAAAGTGTAAAGAGATAAATTAAAAGCAATTGTTTATTATTAAAATAGTTTATAGCAAATATCGTTGTTTCTAATATTAATTCCAAAATATTTATTTTTAAGGTAAAAAATTTGGACTTAGAACTTGAATCTCCTGAAATGAAAGTAAAAGATTACGATTACATGAAAGGGAATGGCGATCATTACTTTATGAGAGCATCAAGCGATACTAAAGATCCTGGAGTTTTGGGTCCTATCGTGTGGGATCTAAAAAGGAAAAGAACTGTAGAAGGTGAATAAATCATAAATTAATTTATGTAATGGCCTCTTCGTAATAATCATACAACTACCACTTTGAAAGCAAGTAAGTTCAGAGTATTAGATGAACGTTTTGAAAAACTTTCTTACTTAAATTTCAATCTGATGTTTTTAATCTAAATCCAGCCTCTTACACTGTCCGATACTCTGAATATACTTTGCTTAACCACTACTAAATCCCCCAAGAACTATCTCCACGCGATTCCTGAAAAGACATAACGCATTCACAGGCTACGTCACGTCACCGGCGGAAGCGGACCTGGAATCTGGACGCGCGACTAGCGGAGCAGTGGGACGAGCACGTAGACGGCTTAACGAGCTGCTCGAAGATTCGTTCAGTCTCTTCAATAGTCGAGGAACAGAGCCGAAGTTCCAGCAACAACAGCCAACGCAGCGACCGATGCAACAATCGCGCTACGCGAGCGACAGACGAGCCCAACCAGATGGCCAGGGTGCACTTCAGGAGCGCCTCGCATTTGGTGTCGGTGAAGCTCGTCGAAAGTCGACACACGTGAGGTAACTTCATCTCATCAAAAAGCTTTTCATTTTCGTTAATATTATCCATGTATCCAAGTTTGATTGAGCAAGCTTTTATTGACGTACAGTGACTTGTTCTCTAGTCCCGTGAGGTCAACAGAAGAAGAAAGCAGATTGCGACCGCGCACTTCGTTAGTGCACAACGAGACCGACCCGACGATTCCCGTGACGGGCAACATGGGACCTCGTGGTGCTTGGGGCTCGCGGCCCTTGAGCGCTGGACCCTTTCATCGGCCCAGTTTGCCTGAAGTCGACGTGGTGCGAGTATTAGCTGACTCGCAGCTGCGACCGGAAGATCCAGCGGTACCGCTGATTGCCTCTATCAAAAAGGAGCTGGGGAAGTTCAATTACGACTGAAGACTACTATTGAAAAAGTTTGATGAGAGATTGATGTCGAGTGTTGGTTCCTGAATTCCTAAGAGTAACGTTTTTTGTAAGAATTTGAGCCTGAATAATGATGGGTTCTATGTAGAAATGAGCGAGTACTTGAAAAATCGTATTACTAGATTTAAAGCTTGACTCGATTAAATCAAATCGATCGTATTGGTGGAAAAAACACGATACTATAAATTATTAAGTTTCCTAAAATTGCAATTACAATAAAGTGCAATTGAGTAAAAGTGCAACCAAGAATCAAATTTGAATCATAATCAAATATATTGAGTAACTTGGTCAACGCAAGAAAACTCAACCTTTTAATCAATTATTCGATTCGATCTCAATAAAAAATTCTACTTGGCTTGACTCAGATTTTTTAAGTACACACACACTTCATGCGTAACCATTCATTGTAGTCTTACGAGACTAGACTCATTCTACGTGAGAAATAAAATTTTGGTTATGTTTAAAATAACACGAATGGAAATTTCAAAAATAGAAACATTGACTAAGTCAATTAAACTTAAAAAATATTGAGAATTTGTTAAACAAGTTGTGATTGCTGAAGGCATTTAGTAGAATAAGTCTTGTAAAGTAAGGCTTCTACAACTAAATGCATTTATCTTGTTTTTAACTGCAATGACTTTTATCTTTCACTGAGACAAGGTTGCCATTTATTCCATAAAAACATAATATTAATCTTTTTTGTAACTTAAGTAATAAAGTTTTTTGTAAATTGCAAAATAATAAATACAATAAGTAACAATGTTTATATGAGAGATTTCATACAAAACTATTTCTGTATAAATAAAAGTTCAAAACTTCAAAATAAATTTTTGATCAGATGTTTGAACTGTAATAGTCTTCTAGAAGCTAGAAATAATTGTTTTGCGTAATTTAAAATAACAAAGAAATTAACAGAAATGAAAATATGTACGATTGGATATATGTTTTACTAAAAATAGTCTTCATTGTTTTTGTATTAGATTTGTAATTAAGTATTCAAGATAATTGCTTTTGATATACTTAATAATAAAATAATTAGAATGTCTTCTTTTATAAAAATAACAACCAATCAATTAATAGATATAATAGAAAACTTATCTTTCTCTTTGAGAAAAAAAAATAGTGCAATATAAAAATTTATAATAATTTTTTTCCAAAAAAATTTGTTTTATTATTATAATAATATTAAAGTATAAAATTTTTAAGATTTGATTACTTCAATCATCTTTAGTTTTTCTCATCGAATCTTTGTTGACTTATTATATAAATATATCAGATGATTTTATACAAAAATATGTTATAAACTTTCAGAAATTTATTAATGACTGTCTGATTATTGACTGCAATTGTTATGTTTTAAGGTATTTCTATCAATTATAGACGCCCGTGAAACTTTAAGTTTTAAGTTAATGTCCAAAGTCTTAAATCTGCTTTTAACAAATAAATTTTTACTGCGTATTTGTTTTTATTGTATCTAAAAGATGTTCGTATGATTTGTATGTAAATATGTAAATGTGGTTATATTTCAAGCCATAATAATTAATCAGAACCATATTTTATCATAATAGAAACGTATTATGTATTTGTAAGTAGTTAAATTGCATTTATAATAGGCTTAATAACACTCCACGACCGTAACTACTTAATCAATGCAATGTAAATAACATAAACTTTTGTATTACAACTAGAAGACTAATTGTAAGAGTATCGTCTGTAAGTATTTTTTGCACAAATAGACCGTTTACGATTTTATACAAAAATCATTTCACAAGTACAATTAAATTGTTCAAGCTACTTGGCACTGTCCACACTTTTTGTTAAATAAAAAATGATTTAATCAAAATATCATTTTTCAAATAATTTATAAAAAATTAGCAAACGTAACAAAAACGATTTATATGTATCATATGAGATTTCTGTACCTCATGTATAACGAGTTTTGTATATGGCCAAGAGATGACGCTACACGTTGAGTTCGGATGGGATCGATGGGAACCCATGAACGGCACCAGGCATCCGTTTACATAATATCGATCCATCCCTTTACTATTAGAAGCTTATTACTTTAACGTTATCTACCTTACATTTAGTTACTTTTTACTATTACTTTATAGTTTTGTTATTCAATATTTTTTATAAATTCTGAGTATAAACAGTTTGAAGAACGTAGTTATATTTTGAAGTCATAAAATAGTAGGAAAAAGATAATGTTTCAAATATTGTATTATTTAATATAGACTATTAATCTGATTGCTATATTGTTTTTAGCAATGGTAGAAATAGTAAATGAAAAAAATCTCATTTTTATTTTTAAATGACTAAAATTAATAATAAAATTACTTAATCCGTATATCTGTATATGGCTAAAGTATTTTGTGGATCAAACAGATTAAATTAAAAATAATTTAAAAATTTATTTCTCCAATGCAATTTCGTGTTCACAATAAAAGACTCAAAATTCTTCTCATTAAAAAACCTCTCTTCATCCACCAAAACTCTCAAAAAACTTCAATCCCACCTCAACCCACTCCAAAGCTCATCCAGAGCTCTCTCTCTCTCTCTTCTTTTCTCGCTCGCGTGCGCGGCACACGCGAGAGCGATAAAAAAGCAAAACAAACGCACGAGCCGCCCGGTCCCGACAGCCGCCGAGCTACTCCGAACTCCCCACCCTACCAGCCTCCCCCCCCCACTCCCCTTCTTCGCCGCTCCCCTACTCGAGGTTCGTGCACTCGGGGTGAGAGACACGAGAAACGAGATCGTGTATATACGCACGGCCTAACCTAACCCTGCTCGTAAAGGAGGAGTGGGGAGCGGTAGGGGAGGCTGCAGTTTGATTAGAAGAGGAGAGCGACGTCCCCGCTCTCTCTCTCTCTCTCTCTCTCTCGTGCATATATGTGCAGCGTTCTCTGGGTATGTAGCCATCGCACGGCCACGGGATGCGAATGTTTTCGAGCGAAATTTTTTCGCTCCTGGAGCTTTGTTTTGCTATTTTTTTTGTTCAGACAGCTTTCGTGCGCTCAAGATAATTTTGTTTGAGGCTGGGTCTGTTTGCTCTTTGAGTTGGGATCGAGAGAGAGTGAGAGAGAGAGGGAGAGAGAGACGAAGGTGAACGATCGCTTTAATTTTCAGAGCTGGATGTACACGAACGATATTTGAACCATCTGTTGACTTTGAGTCATGTGGAGTACGACGAGGCAAGGTTGAGAGGAAATATGATAGAACGGGGAAACTGTTTTATGAGAAAATATATTAGCGACATTTTAATTGTCTTTTTGATTCTTCATCGTCTGTTTGTTGAAGTTAGACGTGCTCTTTGTTAAAGTAGAAAACGGCGGGGTTTGGTCAGACGACCCGACACTTTTACGTAGACTTATGCAGACTGGTAAAACATTTTTTTGTGTAAAATCAAATGATAAAATTTAAAAAACTCAGTACTACTTTCAGCGATAACAACTTTTTAAGCAAAACAAAACCACAGTATACGTCTCTCCCTTCCCTCTCTTTTTTTCACAAATCCCCCCCTCTCTCTCTCTCTCTCTCTCTCTCTCTCTCTCTCTCTCTCTCTCTCTCTCTCTCTCTCTCTCTCTCCCTCTCTCTCTCTCTCTCTCTCTCTCTGCCTCATATACAGGGCGCGATATAAATTAAAGCATACACCATTTCTCTCGCTCTCTCTCTTGTGCACGCCTCGGAGCTCTAATAATTACCGGCGAGTTACGAGTGCCGGAGGGTGTCAATTACCGGTACAAGCGGCCCGTGTCGGAAAACGCGCTGGTCGAGCGCGCGCGCGCGCTCGCTCGCTTGTACACCCACCAGACACGATGGAGCTTCGCCTTCCAGCGGCGCGTCTCCATCCAAAGAGAATATAGAGAGAATAGAGAGAGAGAGAGAGAGATAGAGAGAGAGAGAGAGAGAGAGAGAGAGAGAGAGAGAGAAGGAGAGAGGGAGAGAGAGACAGAAAGAGAGGAACAGGTGAGAGTGATAAAGAAGAGGAGCGCAAAAAGGTGGAGGAGAGAGAAAGAGAGTGGTTAAAGTAGATAGAAAGAAAGAGAGATAGAGAGAGAG
>JAPYZA010008068.1:0-11283 GCA_030522685.1 Eupelmus azureus | reverse complement strand
TGATAAGATATTGCAATGTATTATTATTGTAGCAAAATGGCGCTAATGTTTTAGCAATATTTTACAGGTGTTATACAAAATACTGCATTAATATTGTATAAATATTGTGTTAATATTGTAGCAATATTATAGCAACATTGTAACAATATTGTGTTACTTTCAATATTGTAAGAGTATTGTGTTAATATTCTTTTTATATTGTAAGAATACTGTGTTAATATTCTTTCAATATTGTGTTAATATTGTAGCAATATTATAGCAACATTGTAACAATATTGTGTTACAATATTCTTTGAATATTGTAAGAATATTGTGTTAATATTCTTTGAATATTGTAAGAATATTGTGTTAATATTCTTTGAATATTGTAAGAATATTGTGTTTATATTCTTTGAATATTGTAAGAATATTGTATTAATATTCTTTCAATATTGCAACAATATTGTGTTACTATTCTTTCAATATTGTAAGAATACTGTATTAATATTCTTTCAATATTGTAAGAATTTTATGTTAATATTCTTTCAATATTGTAAGAATATTATATTAGTATTCTTTCAATATTGTAAGAAAACTGTGTTAATATTCTTTCAATATTGTAAGAATATTATGTTAATATTCTTTCAATATTGGAAGAATATTGAGTTAATATTCTTTCAATATTTTAAGAATATTATGCTAATATTCTTTCAATATTGTAAGAATATTATGTTAGTATTCTTTCAATATTGGAAGAATATTGCATTAATATTCTTTCAATATTGTAACAATATTGCTACGAATTGAAACAATATAAATATTATACTGATTGTATTAATATTGTGCCAGTATTTAAGCTTTATTGTAACAATATTGTAATAATATCGTAGCAATATTAATACTTAAAATTATTTCGTCGTTGTGAAAATATAAATACTACGAACAAATATTTACTTACATTTATAATACAGCTAATTATCTCAATTTTAGTATACTACTCTTATTTTTTATTAGAAATTTTTTTATTCAACATAGTATATATTTTCATGATATTTTTAGAAAATAAAAATTATTTTATGGATTAAAACTTACTTTTTGAACTTTTATAAAGATTAAAATGTAGGTTTTAAACTTTTTAGTTCGCACTTTTGAGCTTAGAGTGTAGAATTAAAGATGAATTATTAACATAATGCTTTTGTTTTCGCAGAGTGGAATATTGTTTTTTAATAAAATATTATTTTTAATTTTAAGTTACGAACGAGCGAAACGACTCTTCGACTCGTATTCGCTCGTTCGTAACTTTAGTTATTTATACTTGCCAATGGTGGCGCTACTGAGCCCCTTAATATTAAGCCTAAGTGATTGATTTCGTGTGATTCATTTTTCGCATTAATAGTAATCCTCGATGAAATCATCAACTGCAGGTACTCAATTTTCTTACTGATCTTTTAATTTAAAATAAATATCTCACTGTTATTTGGTAGTTATTTATTACTACGACATTATATCGAAGAAATAATTTATTGAAACTTATCATTATGCATAAATAAGTGTATGAAAGAAACAATAGGGTGTTTTATAGATAAATATCTTTTTATAACTTTTTCATGAAATAGACTTCCTATGTTATAAAGCCCGAAAGTAGAGAAGAAATTTGCTAATTTTGAATGTGGTTGCGAAAACAGGTAAAAATTTTTTATTCCACTTATAGAAGGAAAATAAATTCTTTACCCGTTCCTTTTCAAATGCTAACTAAGCCAAAATGTATAATCTTTCTAATCTACTTTCGTAAGAGACACAAAACGAGAAAAAAGCTATTTTAAAATTGGGTGTGGCTTTTTCATCATGAGGTAGAGACCTACTACACGTCATTCCACGTCGTTTTTTAAATTTTTTAAGTCTGCGGATGAGAGAGAAAAAGGCCTATTGTTCGCCCTCTAATATAATTAAACTCGTAATAAATTGAGCTTGTGGAATATTTGCAAAAGATTTTAGAAAATATTTTAAAGGAATATAAAATTAATATTTTAATACAACTTTGAAAGAACAATAGAACTAATTAATTATAAAATACTTTAAGCTTCTGAGAATGTACCATTTTCTAGTAGCGATGTAATCGATTTCTATTGGATAACTATTTGATATTGACTATTTGATTTGTATAAAACAAATTAATATTACAGATATCCTACGTGAAAGAAGTATTTGCCGTTTGTAAACATTCTTCAAAAATACCAACTATTTTTAGTCTATATACTTGAATAAAATTTTGTTTTGAGAAAAAAAGAGGGAACTCCTTAGGTTGAATCATCGAGTGATGCAATATTATGGACCACGAATTTCTAAAATACGATGATTCCCATAGTACATTAACATATTACAATATTAAAATATCTGCTATCAAAATTCATTCACTTCGCGATACACTTACCGTATTAAGCAAACACAAAAATTATTCGCAGAATTACGTAAAGAATATATCAAGCCTGAAACTTATCATTCGAAATTTATCTTTAACGATTATGTCATCTGCTAATTATTTTTTAAACAAATATGAATATCTAAAAAAATTGTACTCGACAAAGCATTAATCGTTTTAATACACGAAACCATATAAATAATCAGTCAAGTCTCGTAATACATACGGCTCATCAAACTCAGCGTGTATAAAGAAGCCATCCAATACTCACATATTTCGAATTCCAACTCGTGCGAGCCGTTCCCGACTCAATATCACGTGGCCTAGTCACACATCCACTCAGCTATGCGTTTTAAGACTCAGAACTCCGGTAAAAAAAAGACCCGTAAAGCAGAAAACGTGCGCATAACGCGCCTATAATCGCGCTCACGTGTATTGACGTTTGTTTGTGTTTATACACAGTCGCAGTGCAAAGAGTCGCCTAGACGATCGAAAACTCGCCTACCCCGATCTAGAGGAATATATAATAGTATTATTTTTGGCGGCGGGCTGATGATTCTTTTGGGCGGCACAGTGGCGCTAGCGTGTCTATTACGTCGGACTCTGCCATGTGGCTTATCTATATACGCACTATCGAGACGGAAAATTTGTTCTTTGATCTGAGCGGTCGGGAACGACCTTCGGGGTTTTAAGTTTTTGTAGAGGTTTGAGTTCATTGGTTTCGGATGAAAATTAGGCGTGTTTATGTGAACGGCGCTCAGAGGTACATTGATACTGTGGGCGAGAAATGAATTGAGCGATAGAGCGAAAAATTTGAAAAATTTAATTTGATAAAAGATAAATTTAATTAGATAAAATTTAGTTTAATTGAAAAAAGGAATTTTCGACTTAACATTTGAATTAAAATAAGCATATTAGAGTGCTGATAGTTTAATTAGTTTGATGGCATTACGAACAATTTTAACACAGCTTTTTAAATTTTCTATGGAGAATTCGAGAAGGTGATAATGATATATGGAATTGATCTTTAATGAGTTTTTATACAAAAATTAACTCTAAGTTTGGTACCTGATGGAAAGTTTAGCACTGACGAAATAAAATGAAAAAGTTACGAAAATGCCTTTTCAAAATACGATCACACTTTTATACACTACTAGTTAATTCTTGTAAGAATAGTATATTGTACAGAATAAATTCTTGTACAAACTTGTAAAATAATTGTTTCCTTTTCAATATTATAAATTTTATCAGAGAAACTAACTATAAATGTTGCGATAAGGACAAAAAAATTGATTTTGATTTCTAATCGATATTTATATCCCAAACATTTTCAATTGATAATTTTATGAAAAAACCAATAAATTGCCATTTTTAAGTTCTAAAAAAATGTTGCCTCTCAGAATAGTAAAATTCTCATACATCATGACTTTAGAAACAATTATTATAAATTGCAAGTAGTACTTATCGTAAAAGTTGGCAATATCTTAAGTTTAGAGCCTATCTTATAATTTTTCAGTGTTACATACGTATAGAAAATTATTGAATTTTATGAACGTAGGTAATATAACATATGTGTGTACAACAAAACTCGTATAACAAGCCAAAAATTCGAACCATCCGTACGGTATACTTGTTTAATCATGTTATCGAATTTTTACGTGAGATAAGATAATGTTCTTTGACATTATCGGCAGCTAATACGTTGTCGAATATGTCATCGAAATCTCACGAAGAAACCAGAGTCTCTCTATTATATGACCTGCTAACCGATTTATTTGACCAGTCATCGTCTAATTATCACTTAAGTTTCATCTTTAAGTTTATGTTTTCTTAACGACCTTCAATTTTTTTTAACGAAATCGTAGTATGAATTAAATGAATTATTTTTATTCATAAAGATCAAAAACTAATAAAACATAAACAGTATACCTAAAATATTGAAATAAAACTAATTTACTACTCAGTAGAGTAGTAAATAAACTCATTTGTTAATTTGTTAAAAAGGAAAAGAAACTTTTTTTTAACAATAATAGAAGCGAATCATTATACATTATAAACTGTACACATTTTATTACATTTGCAGCACTTAACTCAATTAATCCCGTTGGCATGGAAAAATTATACTGGAAAATTTATGCACCCAAAACACAATTTAGTGTTTACAAATTTTATCTTAAGGAAATATTTAAACAAATTCTGCAAACATTATGAACAATATTTTCAAATAATTAGATGATACTTCAATATCAGTTTAAAAAGTTTTCTCATTATTGTGTGTATTTTTGCTTATGTCATTCATATTATTATTTCATGTCAAATTTTATAGAGAATGTTATTCAAAAAAATATAGAATTTACCAGCTATAACACTATTGTTTCCATAAAATAAAAACCAAATACATAACCATTTATTATGATAATTTTTAATAATTTCATTTGCAAATAGCTCTATAAGAATTCTATTTTAAGTTCACTATAAATGAGATGTAATGAATTCCTAACTGTATAGATTAACAGTTATTCGAACGGCACACCTTATGAAAAAGGATTTGTCAATGTAGATTTAAAATAAAAATATTTAGTTATAAAATTTTAAAATAAATATTCCCAGAAAAATAGGAAAATAATGCTAGGTAAACTAATAATAAAATTTTTAACTTTGGAAAAACTATATCAATATTTGCAAAATTTAATTAGACTTAAGTTCGTAAATATACTAACACATTTGTTGTTTCCGCTCTGTAAAAATATACCTACTTTTATTGTCTCAGTCGATCATATTTATAATAATCGCATTTCGAATCAAATTTTTTGTAATTTATTTTAAAAAATCAATCAATATACAGTTACAATAGTTGTCGATACTCTAATTTTCATGCACGTGACTTTGTAATCCATTATTGCTTCTGCCATAAAGTTTACTGCAGTTCTGAGAACTTGTTTAGCATTCCAAATCACCTGGCAACGATGTTTCTCAACAATATTTTGTATTTGCGCCTTTTCTCTAAGCGAAACGCATTTGCTTTAATCAAATGAATGAAACGAATGCCTCCAAATCGTTTGGCGTGGAATTTAACGCAAAACATTTCACGAAAATATTATGCGGTAAACATTTGATCTAAAGTACTTGAATGCAGATCAGTGATGAGTCAGTAGTAATTGACAATGATTGAACGTATGTGATGCGGTTTGATATTGCAAACATGAAAACAGTTTATTGATTATCTCACAAAAATGTTAAACTATATGATATCATAATTCGCGTATGTAAGGTGACTAACTCAAACCTCTTAGAGACTATCTTTATTATCTACCTGACAAGACTTTCAGCCGCCACGTATGATAGTTTTCTTTTTCCAGATATTCAGATTACAAAGTTATTTATTTCGTTTAGGGAAGTGACGCTTGGGGGTTTTTCCTGTACAACTCACGAAGATTCTTGAACAATTTTTAGCTAATGTAAATAAATAAGTCGATAACAACCATATAATTATTATTTTCTTTTAATATGAAAGAGTATACGTGCATACATACTATTCTTTTATTAAAAATTATAGTTTTTCTACAATGATATTTTTAAAAATCAAGTAATAAAATACAGCTATTGCAATTAAATAATCGGAATATATGGAAAATGTAAATGAGATATTTAGACAAATAGTCATTTAAACATTTGTTGACAAAAAAATTCTACCCAGAAACTGATCAATTTTCTATCAAGGAATAATTTCAAAAAACTGAATAATTTTTATTTAGTTTGTCACTTTTTTTTTTAAAGTTTTCAAATTACATATGTTTAAAGTTTTGATAAATTATTTAGTAAGGATTATGTTTATGAGAATATTAAAACTTACAGTTTAATTAAATCAACTCATTCATATAAGTTTCAATATTTTTTATTTTTTTTATGTTACTATTTTTTAAAAATATTGAAAATACATGCTACTATATTAAATATTATATACTATAACATGAAATTTTAAAAAATATCTGACTTTATAAAATAACACTAACTATATTATCTTCGTTCAATATTACTTATTTGAATTAAAACATTACTGTAATATTGTCAAATATAAACAAATTTATAGTTTGTTTTCAAATCATAATTTATGTGTACATTACGAAAAAGTGTAATAAGATAAAATCTATAATTATACCGTTGAATTTTATTAGCTTTTATTTGTTTTCACTTTATCTATAATTAAACGTAGAGTCTAGAACAAAATTAGAAAATCTCTGCAATAGGTCACGTAGCTCTTGTTTATGTGACCATTCCAACACTGATTTTGCATGCTCACTGAACTCGTGCCACTTAGACACAGTTTCTATTGTTGTTTTATTTATCTGTTTATCAGAATATGTAACTTTTTATTATCATATTTTTATAAAATGCAATATTTTCATTATAGTACCATGAGTAAACATCTATAATATTATTGAACTCACTATAAAAATTTAAATCATTTTTACTTTCATATCATTTTATAATTTTATTCACGTTAATTTTATTTAAACTACCAAATTTATTGTACTTTTTAAACTGATTCGTAGTCTTCTATCATTTTGTAAAAAGAGACAGAATACTTAAGTCTTACTTAGTCTTACTTCCGTTAAACCATCCAACTGAACAACTCTAGCAAATCAGTCTTTAATTTACACTTTTCAAAAGAGCTACATCGCATCGCGTGCACCTCCATGCTAATGCAGCTTACATTACGTAAGCGACTTTTATTTCCCCGTTCGCTGGACTTACGCGCCTCACAATACCGATGATAAACGAGAAAAAGGTAAGTAAGAGCAGCTGACAACGAGCAGCGCGATGCACTCACGTATACTTTAATTCGCTGTCGCCGTGCGCGAGTTCGTGAGGTCGCCGACAAGATAAGAAAACGCGATAAAGCATTGAAATCCCAACGATGTCGTGCACGATCCATATACGATGCAATCATCCGGCGACGAGCGGGCAAACGTATACGTTAATACCACTTGATAGCGCGACAAAGGCAAGGTGATTGAACAATAGATGCTATGTGAATGCCATTTCTATGTTTTGAATGCAACGAGAAATATACAGAGGTAGATAAGGCGTCGAAGATTGATTGGGTAGATTGGGTTTTGTTTGCATGTGGGGCAGATTTTGGATTAATGTTTGTTTCGATGAGAGATTAGGGATCGGAGTAGGAAGAGAATGTATTAATTAGAATGTTGGGATGAGTGCAAGGCCAGGGTCAGTGAACGTATCGAGGCCTGTGATACGGATGCCTAATACGAAAATAAGTAATTAATGGATGTTGAGGCAAATAATCAGCTCAAAAATTGAGTGCTTTTTCGGTGCGTGTGTAAATATTCAAAGCAATTGTTTAGAAAAAGAATTACAGAGTTAAAATTTTTTAACTTTTATTTTAAGAAAATTTGATGTAGGTAAATTATTTTAAAAATTTATCTGGGATAAACAACTGTAAAGATATGAATTAATAAATACTTGAAAATTAAATATGAAGACATATATCTATACATACATAGCATCTCAGATAATTATTTTCATATTTACTCACTACAGTGAAAGTTATACAGTTGAGACAAACAAAATTAGATTAGGTGACGACTTTATATAATGAGGGCATCAAGTGTTTTGTTTTTCAAATTTTTTTATTTCGATAAAGGATCAAATTAACGAAATTACACTTTGCCACAACCAGATTAAGAACGTTTTAATGATGAATACATGTTATGTTTTATAACAAAATTAAAAAGAATAATAACCAAGAAGGGTAACCTGTTGTACAAATTAAGCCCTTTGGTACGGCTGTGGTAAAATATACGACATTGTCATTTCAGGTATATATTCGGAAAAAATTTTTTCGCAGTGCGTGTATAATAGATATTATACCAAAAATTAAAGATTGTTATTAAATGTATTCAAGGGTTAAAATTTAAAAAAAAAAATTTGCCAGAAAAATGAAAGAATTGATAAATAAAATTTCCTGTATATCGTCCTTCAAATTTTATTGACTGTTAGTAAAATTCTTGAAACTGTAAAACTTATAAGGTGCAATAAACAGGTAATATACATTTCATAAAGAGAATTTACTGCCGCAAAATCCTGAACTACAATAAATTTATTTCTTTAACTTTCACAGTTTATTATTACATTATTCTTCTTTGTAATAAGGTAACTGTTCAAAGTTTTACAGGTCTGTGATCAGTTATATACGCATAAATAAATAGAGAATCTCAATAAAAAGTTAATAAAAAAATATTTAATTATTAGCAAAGTCATAATAATTGTTATTGTATAATTATTATGTTAGCGGTTTCTGATAACTAATAAAATAGAAATCTATTGTATACTATTAATATAATGATTTGTATCCATTACATAAAACAAGTATCAGTTACGTATCGAAATTCCTAAAATACATCAAAGATAGTATTCGATAGTCTCCACTAATTATATTCTTGAAAGATAGTTCTTCAAGATATCACAACTATATGAGTAATTAACTCATTATGTCTTAATTTTTCACAATAGATAAATGTGGCAGAATAATTGAAGTGTCGCATAAATTCTTATTTCTAGTAGTAGATAAATGAAAAACTCTTTTCATTTAAAATTGTTTTATTGCACAGTACTTACATAATTTTAATGAAAAAGTTTGATTATTAATAGCCTTTTTGTAAAAATTAAAAACAAGTTAAAATATTATTTTAATTAAATATCATACGTGATGAAATTTAAGAATATTATAATCTTTTATAATGTAAATGAAATTGTT
Source organism: Eupelmus azureus (assembly GCA_030522685.1). Lineage (NCBI taxonomy): Eukaryota > Metazoa > Arthropoda > Insecta > Hymenoptera > Eupelmidae > Eupelmus > Eupelmus azureus. Next base: position 2,107 of record JAPYZA010008068.1, on the reverse strand, counting down.
TATAATTTGTACCCGTCGAAATCCTTGTTATACTGTCTGGTTAGAAGATCACGTGGCTCACGTTTTTTGCGGTCGTGACGATAAATTGCAGTTTTAATTTAATAGATTTTCTAGATTTATATGCTGCGTTTGTGTTAATTTTATTTAATGAATTTTGAAAACAGGTTTAAAATTATGTATCGAACAAAAACGGTTGCCCATAATTTTCAAATGACAAGATCTTTAATCAGACTTCTAAAACTAATAAAAAATATAATATTTATTACTTCAAATTAAATAAAAAATATTACTGTAAACATTGGTTAATTGACTTACTTACATATTTATTTTATTCTTCTATTAGTTGTTTAAAAAAAAACAATACTTAAAGAACGCAAGTATACATAAATGTATGTTTTAACATTAGTAATGTATTTTATTTTATACTCATTTTTCTATCATATATCATACAAAAGTGTTATAGATAGTTTAAATTTCGCGGTGCCAGTAAATAAAGGCCTTTAATACGCCTGCGCGAAAATAAGATCGTCGGCATATAAATTTTCTGCATTATCGACTACAGCACCAAAATTCAAATCTCAGTAGTAGAATCAGTTTTAACGATATTTCTAATTCAAATCAAAAAATAAAATTTTAGAAAATAAATTTTAAGGCGATAGTGTATAAATAAACTTGTTTTTCGATAATTTAAATTGAAACATTGAAATAATATTAGAACATTAAATTTTGGCGTTATTTAAAGTCAAATATCTATCAGATATATTTATATCCTTTAACAGTAATAAATTTGCTTCTTTAATTCACAATATCCAGCCATAACTTTTTTATAAAGAGATAATAAATATCATACAATTTACTTTTATTATTTATAATTAAAAAAAATTTAATTACACATTTTTTTTAGCACTTACCGAAATTCTCTTATTGTACTGACGCTCTTGAAGGAAATACATAATTTTAATTTAAATGATTTCACTCGCAGGGAAAGAAAATCTGAGATAAAAGAAATTAATTTATTTAATTGAAACTAAAATTTATAAAACAAAATCGATTTACAATTTTAAGAAATTTTTGTTCTGAATAAATCGGTAATTTAAATACATACGAACATTTAAGTAATTATTTTTAAATTTATAATAATTATTTGAATTCAAATGAATATTCATGTTGATAACCTACTAAAAATTTCTTTCTTTTTGTTCTTACCTAAAATAGGCTCTCCTGTGAGAATGTACAATCATGCACTCTAATACATGCCTAATTACAATTATAAATTCAAACTTTTTGCCAGTATAATGCTGAAAAATGAACCCCTTAAAGCCAGACGAAACATCTAAGTCGTACACCACTATATAAAACCATATACGTAACAACTTTCCTATTTCCTTAGAAAAAAACCTTTATCCTCATTTACCAGTAGAAAAAAGGCAATTGAAAGTAGCTCATAACCCATTGTTCACTCGACGCGCCTATAATAATAAAACTCGTCTAGGCGTTCAGTATCGCGCATTTCACATTTCAACGGTGAGAAAAAAAAGAAAAATCGCCAGGCGTAACGATCATGAAGGTCCTTGCGCTCAGCGCGCCAGATGTCGAAATGCGCATCGTGTTCTTTATAATGCGTCGTCTTTTCTTCGAGATCCTCGCTGGCGAACTTTGGATTCGTGAGCAGTCGGCTCTCAGGAGTTCAGCGACGCGCATACATTTCTCAAAACGAGTTTTTTTCAAGTTTGCAGATCCGTGTGTATGAAGCCGTGAAGATGAACTTGCCGCTGATGCTCCTGTGTCTCGGGTAAGGAGATTTTAACGTTTTTACTTTTCAATGTTAGTGGATAATAGTCTAGGGGTGATTAATGTTGAAGATTTGCGTTGAAAAAGTTTTTTATTGAAATTTTTTATTAGTGTTACGTAAAAATGAAATTTATACATTTTTCATGAGAATCTTGAGATTTATTGATCCTTAGAGTGTTTTTTAATTTGTACTTGGATTCAATGATTTTTTTTTATTGTAATAGGTGAATAAATATTTTTTATTATATTTTAAGATTTACATGAACAAATAAATAACATGACATGTAGAAACTCAAGTTTAGCATGAATACTTTTA
>JAPYZA010008067.1:0-10316 GCA_030522685.1 Eupelmus azureus | reverse complement strand
TGGATGTGGGATGCTGCTGAGCGCGATCTTTGCTAGTCTGGGATGTGTCGGGTACGAGGATGTGTTATGGAATAGCTGCGATGTGTGGTTATGACTAATTTATAGTTGTTGATTGGCGCGTTTGATGTTTGGCGATACATTTTTGTTATTGATTTTTTGTTTGCAATAATTTTTTATTCCTATTTCATACATAACTCAGAGTCTTTTTGCGCTAATCTATTTTTTCCGTTTCTAGAGTACTTGATCAATAATGTAATCAATATATTTAATGAATCTTCACAATAACGCACTCGCACAAACGCATATACGTGTATCATAACCATGTGCTTTTGCTTAACTCTAAAAGCCATATTTGCTTCCTTCTATGATTTTCTTTACTTTATCTGTTCCATCGATTTGTCATTCTGAGCGTACAATTCGTTGTAAATACAGTAGCCAAGAAGTCCATCACGTGCCGAAATAATACAAGTCATTTTTAAAATAACTACTCATGAATTTTTGGTACTATTGTTTACAAATTAAAAAAAAAAGCTGAATTACATTTACCTTATAATTTTTGGTAAACTCGATATTTTTAATAAAAACAAAATTTCTTTTTACTCATCATACAAATTGCAGATATTGTACTACAAAAGAGAAAAGAGTTTTGAGAACAGAGAAAGGAGAATCTTTCGTTGTTTCAATATCATTGAGCATACTCATCTAAGCAAAAACTAATCCTAGAATAAACGGTTTTCCACGTCATCCAGAAAATCAAATAAGGAGACGATAGGTGTAAGGAAAAGCAATAGCCGACGTCTTTATCGCGGTAATAAGAAATCCCCGGCGGTGTATACAAGCGCGAGACTTGAGCCGCGAATTACGCGCTGATTTATTCATCGGCGATGCGTGTCTTCGGCTTTTAAGAGGAGCCGAGCAGAAAGAAAGAGAGAGAAAAAGAAGAACGGGCCCAGCAGTGGCCACTACTCGTGGCACACGCGAGACCAGCCGCGTAGGACGTAGCGCGTTATTCTCTGATTTGTGACGGCCGCAAGTCGGCAGCAGCCGTGAAACTAGGGACACCCACGTGCGAGCCGAGCACGCATCCTTCGTGATCCCGTCGTCTGGCTTGCTGCGTGAGATGAAAATTTTATGGGCTTTAATAGTGTGTTTGGGTTTAATTGTCATAAAAAGTTTGCGACTTTGCGCGCGGATAATTGCTGCGCATTCTATTCTAATAAAATGCGTTAAAATTTTTGGTGCTGTAAAACGTCCTATTTATTTTTCTTTTCGAAAAAGTATGTATTATAACCAGAATAATGAACTAAGTAATCCTAGCAAATACTTAAAATGTAGTAGTTTTCGCCTGAGTGCCCATATTTTTTTATACAGTGGGTGTATGTTGCATTTGAGAATTTTGCAAGCTGCGTTAAATGCCACTTTACGCACAAATTCATCAAAAATATTTATTGGAAAAATGCAACAATAACATGTATACTCAGTCGCACGTACAGACCAGCAAAACATAAGGAAATAAAAAGGGTCATTACCTAAATTTTATTGCCCTCACCCATGGATACTTCAGAATTCATCGCAGGAGCGATGTTAGTTATCAGACAGCCATCAAGACAACACGTAGATCAGATACATCAAATCATACACAAACATTCTTTACATACTATGTTACGCATATAACGATTGAGAGCCAGTAAATATTGTAGAATCGAAAAAAACGTTAGGAAAATTTGATATTTATCTTCAAAAATACTGTCGCAAAATGTCACATTCATAAAGTGGCATATTATTCTCGTATTTCGTCATATTATACTCTTTTATCAGATTGACAATATTTTTATTGACGAATGGAATATTAAATCATAATATCCTATAGACAATCAGAAGTATAAAATTGTCGTGATCAATTTTTATCAATTCAAAGATATTTAAAAGGACTTTTAAAGGGCCAAGTTTTATGCGAATAAAATTGTCTGGGTTCATACGCTCCCCATCGCATCTATGCTTTGTCAAATAAATCAGACAGTGCCATGGATGGGAATACGAAACCGAACCCACTTTGCATTCGATTCCATTTCCACTTGCATTTAGAAAACTTCCTCCTCAACAATTTTGCTACACCCTTAAAACAGCCTTTCAATCAATAAACCAACCTGGCAACCAAAGCCAAGCTAATAATACACCGACCACATCGACTCTCATTCACAATTGATCCCTTGTCCCGTGCTGTCATCAGAAAAAGAAAGCGATCGCCGTTTTCCACATCAATCCACCGATCAAATCCATTAAGCGAACTTTCTCCAAGAATAACCAAGCAGGACGCAGGTTGCTTAATCGATTCGCCAGGCCTTCAGGAAGTCCGCCCAGACTCCCAGCGATATAATTAACGCACTGTATACCACACCGATCTCCCGATGCCGCCAATGTTCTCTCGAAAGACAGGGCAATCGAGAGCGCGCAGGTGGTAGCGCCTGAGCTTTCCGCGATGCTGATGGATTTGTTCGAATATATATACGCGGAGGGCCGCGGTAGCCCGACGCACAGGAGGACAGGCAACGCGTGCGCGCTCGCTTCTAAATTAACTTCTCCTCTCCTCCTTCTTTGCGTTTAAGCATATACACACGCACGAGCTTTTCGTTATTTGTCGGCTGGATTATGGATTTTCCCGGAAGTCATTTCGCGGTACGTCCACGCGATGAAAAAGTCGCTTCGTCAAGCTGGAGGAGGGCTGTTTTTGCTGTGAAGGTACGGGGGTCTTACGCGCGCGCCGCGCGTCTTGTAATCGCGTATGTAAACGATGTTAATGATGCGCTTTAAGGAGTCGCAAAAATGCTTTAATGAAGTGTCAACGCTGAGCATTCGCTCGCTAATGCATTTTCCCCGGCCCGGGGTGCTTAATAGTTCTTGTTTTAAGGAACTTGGGATATGCCGTAAATGGAAAAACGTAAGCGTGATTTATGCGTGGAAGGTGTGTAAACAAACAAAATTACAATAATATAAGGGCTTTAATCGAAACACTTGTATATTTGTTGCAGTAAAAAGTATAAAAATTTTAATAAAAATAATTGTATCGGTTTACCGTAGTACTTCGTAAAAGGATACCACGTCCCCGTTTAAAAAACTAAAAATTCCAATTGTATAACGAACGCAATCGAAAATCAACATTCTCCAAAAGAAACTTTCCTTCTAAACGCGCGTAATTTAATGAAGTCCGGCTCTGTGAAAAGCGCAAAATTCACTTGGGAGATAGTTTCAATGTACAGTATAAATTAGCCGCTCGAAAAGCCGCGCAGGCCGAAAGCCGCGGCAAGGCGGGCAAAAGAGAGCTGAACAAGCGAGACGAAGAACAAGTCCGCCACACGGACGAAGTGAGGAAGAAAACGGAAGAGGATGATGGGGGCTCTCGGCATCGTTCGCAAATCATTATACATATCGACTGGAAGTCAATGCGGCCGGCGCACGCGCTGGCAATCATACCTATACGCGGGGCGAACTGTTGAAACGAGTATTACGTGCGGCTCGGCATAATGTAACGCCGAGCGCCCGCGGACAGGAATTACTTTAAAAGCGTAATGTCCCTCGAAAAGAGAGAGAGGGGGAGCGATTTCGCGGCGATGATTGCCCGGTGCGCGCATGCGCGTATATAGCTGACAGGCTGTAATATAATGTCATTGGACGTTGCGGCGCGTCGGCTCGTTATGACGGAGCGGTATAACGGATCCATCTGCAGCTCTGCGGGCGGAATTGCCGAGGCCAACGGCGAAATCGAGCGATAAAGTGTGCGCGCCCGCAAGCCGATCGAAATGCGCCGATTCGACAACTTGCTGGGGAATCAATCGAATATAAGCTGTGCAAGTGTTCATTGCCGTGGTGCTCGTTTTTTTTTCTCTTCTAAGTGGACTTGTATGGAACGAAAATAATATTCGTTATTGGGCGCTCTTTGAGCGTCGAATGTGGTGTGATGCATTGTTGAGAGAATAAGGTGTACTTGTACAAAATGAAATTTGAAATAAAGAATTATATGGTGAATGTATAATATTTTTGTTGAAATTGTTTTACATATGACATTTAAAGATTTTGTTGTTCAAATCATCGTATAAAACATTTATAAAAAAAAAACACTAAACTTTGGTTTTTCTTTAACTATAATTATGACTATTGTTTCTCTCCTATGCTGTACATTAGTTTCGTGGGATGTATATCACAAAAATTGCAGCACAATTTTTCTTGCTAAAGTTATATTATTCCTTGAGATGTATTTGCTGTGTATAGTAAATAAATTATTACAAATGAGGAAATAATAAAAATTTTTCTCAATTATATTCTTAAAATCATTGTCTTAAAATATTTTTTATCTTAGTTGATGATAAGAAATATGAACAGCAACAAAAATAAAGTCCTGTTATTAAAATATGAAAACATAACCGCAGGCTTTCCTTAAAAACACTAAACAGCCTGCTACATAAAATCCAGTATTTTTCAGATAATCTAAAAAGCCAACATAATCGTTTTCCCCGGCATGAAAAACAAAATTCGTAATTAAACAAGCCAGAGCTTAGCATGAAAAAAAAAGAGTCGATCGTAAAATGCGTATCGCATGCGCTATTCAAAGCCCTCGAAAAAAGGCAAATGAATCATAAAGCTTCCGATTTTATTAATAAGCTCTCGCGGCACTCGAGATGTTCGGTAGCTGATAAAGACGTTATTGCGGCTCTCGGGCACTCGTCGAAGCTCCTCCTCTCCCCGGGCCGTAAACAAAATGTTATATTTCAATAATCACAATCCGCCGTTAAAACCAACCGCTCGCGCGCGTCATTACCTCCGCTCTCTCTAGATAGCGTGCGCACTCTCATCAAAGTCTCTGAACGCGAATAAGAAAAAAAGGGCCAGCTATTTCATAACTCGCCGGCTAATACCCTCGCACGAAGAGCGGGAGAAGGCCTCTCTCGCGCTAATCAGCTATACGAGCCCAACAAAAAGGCTTAAAGCGCGGAAAAATATATAGCGGCAGCGGCTGCCTTCGAGAGGCCGCGCGACATCCGAGTTAATTGGTCGCGCGCGCGCGCGCGCGGAGACAAACCCGCCTGGCGGCGTTGTTGTTCCCTCTCTCATGCCGAGATCCGCGTATAGTCCGAGAAGTTAGAAGAAGCATCCTCGCGCGCACGATATACGTGTATAGGCAGAGGAAACAGCAGCCGCAGCTCTCTTTCTTCCCCTCGTGGTGTCGTTAAGCTTGCGCTGGGCTACGGTCCCGTGTTCCTCTTCCTTATACACAAACGCGCGCGGAGAGAGAAGGAGCGCGCTGTGTTCCGCTGGGAGAACGAGCGGCCTGGCGCCAAGGTGGATGTCGCTGCCGCCGTTATGCAGAAAAGGCCTGCGCCCTCTCCCTATCTCCTTCCCTCTTTCTCTCTTCTCCGCGTATACACACGCGAAAGTAGGAGAGGAATGCCTTAGATTCCAGCCGGCTAATTAACTCAATGTTATGCTAAATCTCGCTAAATTTAACCTAACCGCGGGAGCCGCACGTTCTGCTCTTTCTTCTTCCTCTCGTCCGGTGCGATCTTGCTGGGCTCGTCGCGGGGACCCAAGAGGCCATTAATTACGACGGGCGTATAAAAGGGGGGAAGCTGCCTCTCGCGGACACCAATCGACACTCTCCCTTTTTCTCGCTAAGTGGAGGGAACAAAGGCCCTGCGCGCGAGCGCCCCCCGTTTGGTGACAAAAATGCAAATTGACCGCCCGGAATATTCCCGGGCTTAATTTAGACATTTTACTATGTATGGATGGGATTTGCTTTTGGATGCTGCGTGCGCGGGATTCTGGGAATTGCTGGACGCTCTATTTGTCTACTTGCTTGATATTTTACTTATTTTTAAAGAACAATTTAGTTATCAGAACGATTTTTTTAAATATTAAAAAGAAGCAGGGTAATCAGTGAAGAACATGTAAAAGCAAATGATACTTTTAAGACGCAGTATGTTATCATTACATATTTCATAAGCAGACATTACATATACTATATTTATTGATATTCAATTTTCTTGGAAAAAAATAAACAGATTACTTTATATTGATACGTTAAAACAGATTTATTCAATTGAATTTTTCCTCATCATAATTAATAATCCGTTTAGTAATACCCACATATCCTACCGTAACGTCTCACTCGCGCATCAAGCTCCGTTCCGAGTCACTAATTACTACAGCTCCTCATACCGTCGATATGAGCGAAGATCCTGGTAGCCAGTCTCGTTACACCGCGTCCCACATACCATCAATACAGCCCTCTTATACGAAATATATCGCCAATATGTCGCGCAAAGTTCGCCCAGTACACGCGTTTATATGCGTGTCCCCCGTTGATTTTCATTGGGAAAGCTCAGGATTCACGGGCAGAAGAAGAAGGACGTTCATTTGACTCTGTTCGCCTCTAGGAACTTGTTCCTCGGCTCGCGCGTATACATAAGCTGAACGCGTATCTGACGAGGAAACGTTATAAATATGAAACGCTTAGAGGCCTCGCTTAGCGAGGACGACGACGGCGACTGAACTTGTTAACCGTGATTAGAGCAATGGAAAAAAACACGAGCCAGCCATAGCCGCTCGCGGTGGAGAGAAGCTAGAGGGGCTTAGGTAAAAAATACGCCTGGAAATTATATATATCGGAGGAGATAATCTCCTGCTAGGGGAGGGATCCAGATATTTAAGAGGCAGTTTAGATTATCGCGGCGCGATAGTTACACCGAAGATCGCGCGGCGCCAAGTTTTATCAATTTCATACGTATAATAGTTATGTAATGCGCGTTTCCTGCGAGCGAGCGAGCGAGAGCAGCGAGTTAACGAACGCGCGGCGTGTATACTGGATTCGCGGGGACTACTGGTTAACGGGGAGAGAAAGCGAGAGGGAGAGAGAAGAAGGGCATATACGCCGATGTACGAGTTGAATTTATTCACTGGACACTACGGCAATTAAAGTATATTTTTTTCGAGCTTGCAAGATTTATTGGATCTATTTACTTCCAGAAGTTATACGCGCCGAGGCCGCTACAACTCAGGGCTTGTTCTTTTTCGATAAATTGCTTCTTAATTACGTTTTTTTTATTTAAGGGGATATAGTTGAGTCGAGTCAATTATATTCATCCCAAAAATACTGATATTGCTTTACGGATTCTTGTTTTGTATTTATTTAGCATGGTTAGGTGCTATTGATGATTTTATAAACGGTCCGATTACAATCACATAAAATTGCCATATAGGCTTGCAACCTGTAATGAAGATTTAAAGATTTGTACCAAGGATGAAGTACCTGAAAACTGGATACACTGGAAATTGGTACCTTTATCTAAATGATAGGAAAAACTTACTAGCATTGATTATTACATTAACTACATAATCAAATTGATACTATTCTAGTATCTTAAATGTGTTTCTATATCGAGTGAAAGTTTTAGAGAGGTTATGTTTTAAGAGCACATGTAGTCAAATCTGTGTTCTATCTTTCCTGTCTCCTAATTCACATTATATAAATACTGGACTTGTTGAATAATGTAGTCCTGACCAGGGTCCAAACGTGCCGCTTATACACCGAACCCTGGAAAAGCTATTTCGTTTTACCAGCCTTGTATATCTTTTTTCAAACTTATAAATTAATTATTATTATAAAAAAGAACATACTTAATGTAACATCTTAGTTAGTTAGAGATCGATGAACATTTTCATATGTGCAATCATTTCGGATTTATAATTCGGCAATTGATCACTTATTTGCGTCTTACAATTGATCTTTTGATCGGTTGTCTGACTTGCTTGTACCAATAGAGGGCGCATCGAATTCTTCTCTAGGATTTGAAGTGATCTGTACAACCGAGCTAACATCTCTTGGCAGGCGTCTAAGGTAGGCCAGCTATAGTGCTGTACTGAGGAGTCCACTCTATAGCTGCTCGTGGAGGAAATACCTTATTTCAGAAGGATAACAGGTATTGTAGTTTTCGAATTATGGGGGGCATGCGTATTTTGCCCTTTGAAAGTAAATCAACATCTTGATTCGTTAGAAGTCGATAAACATTTTGATATGTACAATCATCCACGAACGATTGATTTTTGGATTTATAATTATTGCAAAATCGAAAGATTTTGAAATTTCACTTTTATTCCTCTAAATATCGTTTGGAATAAAAACTTGCTTAAATAGTGTCCAGATTTCTGATATTTTATAAGAACGTTAAGAAAACGTACTCAAATCATGTTCAAAACTTTTATAGTAAAAATCGAACATTTTTATCAAGAATAGCTCATTTCTCCATCATTTACTTCATTCATTCAATCATTCACAGAATTACATTTCTAAAATCACTTCCCACCCCTTCACCTCGGACTTAAATTCTTTACGTTCTTAACGCGCAATTATAAATTATAAATTGCAAACAAAGGGACCATTTAGTCCATTCCCCCCTTTTTATTCACACATCCAAATCATATCGCTTAACCAAATATCGCAAACGCAAATCGCCCAAACTCTAGCATCGAACACAAGCATAACTAATACCTCGCATCTAGACTTTCCGCGCTCGCGTCAACGTGTTAATTACACTTATCTCACAGTCGAGCCTCGCTTGCGGATATTATCTACGCAGTATCCAGCCGCGATACGCGCGCGTATGACGGATGAGAAAAAATTTAATTCAACCTCATAAGTCAGACGCGTTTAATAACTCACGTGCGATGGCTACTCTTAATCTTCGCGCTCGCGCTCCGCTCTTTTGCCGGGAAAATTGTTACTCGCGCCCGGCGCAGAGTAAATATTTATAAATAGTCGACGAATGATTTCTCAACGTCGACGAGCGCTAATGAAATGAATCAAGTCTGCCTGGGATTTCTTTTATTTCGAGGGTATTTGGATACGCGCTGTGTATATGGCTGACAAAATAAACCGAGTGGTTGAATTGCAAATCTGAGTAAATAATAGGAAAAGTGGGTAAAGATGGCTGGAGAGGTTTGACTTTGGTTCGAATTACATTTTTTCGTGATAAAAGTCTGTTAATTAACGGATATATGGTGAAGTAGTAAATTTTAATGTTTGTTGCATTAAAATGTCATTTATGAAATTGATTGAAAATTAAGAGAGTTTAATTTCCTTAATTTATTAAAAAAGAATTCTGATTAATTGTGCTAATTAAAGATTACCGCTAAATTTTAATTAAATGCAGTTCAATGAAAGGGACTTTTGAATATTTTAAGAGCGAAGATAGTATCAACATCAGACGCAGTTATTATAAAGCTCAATCAAACTTTCTAAGCATTTCAGTTATCAAATATTTATTCGACTTGAATGAACTCACTCTCGCATTAGTCTGACACGAAGCCAATTACTAATCTTCAAAACATTTTTTTCCATTAATATAACTATACTCTAAACTGAAAATTAATAGATCGTAACTTTTGCTCAAACAAACGCATTTACATATACAAGCCTAACCATTAGCCATTACAAAAGAAGCAGCGCGAACAATTAACGCGTTAGCCCATCACTTGCCCCGACAAAAAGAAGCGCATCGCTCGCGCAAAACGCTCTTATTTGTCTCCGTCGCTCGGTCAATTTCAGCTCATAATGCATCCAAGCCTGTTGCTTGCTCGCGCGTAAAAGCCAATTAGCCGCGGAACAATAACGACGAGCTCCGCTATATACGCGCAGGGCAAAGCAAAAAGAGGAATAAGCCGGCACGCAGGACGTACATATCCTTTGAAAGCAGCGGAGAGGAGAAAAGCGCATCACGCCTTATCATAATTATTCTCTCGCGGGTCCCTGCACTCCTGCATGCGCGAATATACAAACCAGCTGCCTCTCAAGAATATCTCGTCTCTCCTCTCTCTCTCTCTCCCTCGCGTGAGCTCACGCACAGAAAGAGAGAGAGAGAGAGAGAGCGTCAAGCGAGAAGAGTAGCAGGAGCGAAAAGAAGAAAGAGAGGGAGATACGCGCAGAGATAAAGCCTCCGACGACCAATACACCTGCCTCGGCAAGCGAGAGGGGGGGTTTCATGCGCGCACGAGCGATAATATGCGATTCCGATCCGTGCATGAGCGGTCAGTGTCTTCTTTCCCTCCTCTCTCCCTCTCGTCTTCTCCGCGCGAGCGCGTGTCTTTTTCGTCGTCGTCGCCGGCGCACGGCTTCTCCTTTTTCCCCCCTTACGTTAATCTTTCCTTTCTCATTCTCACTCGCATGTGCGCGCAGCGCGCGAGCGCGGCCGTCCCACCTCTTTTCTCCCCCCCCCCCCCCCCCCCCCGCCCCGCCTCGCGCACCGGCCGCAACCCCTTTCTTCCTTCTC
>JAPYZA010008066.1:0-12888 GCA_030522685.1 Eupelmus azureus | reverse complement strand
TGATTGCAGCTACCGGTCTAACGAATTTCAAAATCGTAACCAAAAATTTACGATTTATTAAAGTTAAAATAGAAATAAAATCCGCAAAAATCTTTATTCAAAGCAGTATACCCGGCAAAATTTCTGCATAAAACGCGCCTTCCTCTTTATATACTAACCGTTCCGATGCATCGGCAATCCAGCTCAGCGGATGCGACAGGCTAGAAGCGAACGAGCCGAGAGAAGAGCGCGCGCACGTTAAGGTCGAGAGCCTGAAATCCGGTCCCCGAGCGCGCGCCTAACCGGAAGTCAGGCGTGTCCGCCCTAAAAGAAAAAACGAGGAGAGAATCGCAGGGAGAGAGGCAGCTTTGCCTCTCTTTCTCTACACGCTGTAGGTATATACGCGCGCGTCCAACGAATAAACTGGCCGAGCTGCTTTGGACCGATGTATCCCGTCTTGAATACAGTTGACTCAATCTCGGCTTTTCCTTTGCGCGCTTACTTTGATATTATTTCCTAATCGGTTTATGGAAAATTGCGTGCACAAAAAAAAATTTTTATCGTTGTTATTAAATCGAGAATGATAGATTTTTTAGTTGGAAAAAATTATTTACTGGGTTTCGCGAATGTGATTCAATAATTGTGGTGACATTTTTCGATGGCTTTTTGTTTATTATAAATATTAAAAACTTTTTTCTATGAACGATAAAACTCTACTCAAAACTCATTCGTATAATAAAAAATATATTTCACTACAACTATAAAACTGCATGTCGTTAAAGTTAACCATAATTACGTTAATCGCAATGCCGTACATATAATTTCAGAATTTTTATGACTCGATGAACATATTTTTTATTACCCAGGACATACCGTGCTGATTCCATCAAATTCTAAGCAGTTTCGCATCAAGAATTATTACTTGGAAAAGTTATACTTTTATATAACATAATATTTTTACTGTTCTAATTTTAGTTGAATAATGAAGATTAAAAATTCATAATTTCAGGTGCTATGGTAATTTGCAAGTTGAAAAATTGAAGAGAACTTTTACGCAACGCAAGAGCCAAGAGACTTTTCCTGGGTGTTGAGAAAAAAGTGAGAGTTCTTTCATTTTCCACGAGATTGCATCAAGATTCCATAGCGAGCTTTACATCTTGCGAAGAAATGTAATAAGAGGCTATATTAGATCAGCAGTTTCCAGTGAAAAATTCAAGGAACAAATCACTTAACGTTTGAAACGTCAACTTTTCACCTCTACAAAAAGTAATAAAAAATTGGATAACTTGTTATTACGAAAGAGACTAAATGATATTTGCAAGGTTTAGTAACTTTTTTGTTGAAGTATGTAAGGAGAAATAACACCTAATGTTTTTATTATTCATTGACGTGTAAGCACTATTAGAATTGCTTTAATATCTTCTTCAAGAAAGCATTAATAATATTTTATTAGTATATTTATAAAAAAGCAAAAGCGTTTTGCGATAAACTCTTAATTTTTCAAACTTAAATTAAAAATTAAAATTTTTGATTCTGCACGTGCTACCAGAGGCATTAAAATGCGTGGAATCGTGATGTCATTTTCGATATATAGAACGTGTCTTCGCTCGTTCCAGCTACATTTGTCGATGGGTGTGAAAGCGCTGCATCCCTTAATAAAGACCAACACCCTTGGCCTGCTGCTGCAGTTAGCATAGTGCGTTGTTATTTAGTTAGACTACTTCGGAAAAAATGTATTATGCACCGATTACGCCGATACTTAACCTTTCTGTTCTAGCTGAACTAACTCGTAATCACCGTTATCGCAATTTACTTTTTTATCGCAATATTTGTCAATTAAATCACATAGTGCTTCGATGTAGGTCAATTCCTTATAAAATTTAATTTAATGATCAGAACACAATGAAATTTTATTGCAATGAAATTGCTACAAAAACGCCATTATCCTAAAATCATGAAAAAAGTTTTATTTCATTTATTGATGAAAAAAGCTGCATCCCAAATATGTATATCAAATAAAAAAAATGTAATTTCAAGCCAATCATGGTAAAACTGACTTCGATCATATTATATTTTTAAAAATTTTCACTAATCATCAAGATTTTCAGAAACCTACAACAAAGCCGAAGTCAATTCCTACTCCTTTCAGGCATCATTACCTTCTCCACTACCATTTTCCCGCAAAACTAACACATTTCACGCGAAACCATTTACCCGCCAAACTCAACTCTTCCAACAGGTGTGGCATTAAACAGTACAAAAGTACCACTTCAAAGAATCATCCACCACTGCGATAAACTCGACCCCTCTAGCAATCCTCGCGCACTCTCACCTACATACACACAGCATCCAGCAAATACCAACTCATACTCCATTGCCCAGATTCCACGCGAATACTTAGCACAAATCACTTCACTTGCTCGCAGGCCTATCGCGTATACCTGGGAACGCTCGCAGTGCGTGCAACCGCTCTCCTTTAGGCCAAACGTGTAAGTAGACATATATACACACACATAAACACAGGCGTACCTATACGCGCGAGCGCGTCCGCCTGCAGCCTGTTCGGATATCTGCTTCGATAGGTTTCACGGATGGCCTGCTCCGTGCGCGCTCTCTGCGCCCTTGAAAAGCGCGCGCTTTCGGTTTTCGTTGTACACGATGGGGAACAAGTGTGGAGTATATAGCGATTTGTGTCACGCGTGCGCTTGTCGATGCTGTATACGGATTCACTTTTCTGAGGAGGCTTTTTACCGAGGCTCTCTATCGTGACGGGAGAAAGCAGTTCGATGTATATAGCTGGGGTAAAGGGGAGGAGGTTGGTGACAGACGTTGTTTGTATGGTACCGTTGTAGATGGTTTTTTTTTATGAATTATGGTGTGTTCGTGTTTTGGTGAGAGAATTGAAAATAGTTTTTGCTGTTGAGCTTAAGTATTTTAAACGTGATGTTAGGCTATTAAATTATTTCTCCGTATTGTGAGATAAATCGTTTGAGGTACTTATATAAGAATGTTTTTGAGAAAAAGAGAGAGAAAACTAAATCGTTATAATAATATTCTATAATTTTATGAAAAATTCCAGTCGCAATATAAATGTTTGATGTTACCTATATATAGACGCTTTAGAAAATTCAATATTTGAAATTCATACCATATTAAAAGTCCATACCATTAAAAAAGATAATTAATTCATTTGGTCGTAAATCAATAGATATCCCGGCGCCAACTAGACGACAACATTCTTCATCAATCCGCAATAACTACACAATCAAGAAAACATATTTTTTTTAATAAATCCAAAAGCTAAATTAATAATTCAACGCCAAAAAATGCAAACGAAACCCTGCCTTCCGGCAAAATCTCACAAATCAACCCACGAACGTCTTAGCACAAAATCAGCTGACAAATCGCAAAAGAAAGAAAAGAAAAGCTTTATACAACGCGCGCGGTAGCTCGTCTCCTCCGCTCGTCGCGTCTTATTAGCGTCTCGCGAACTAGTTATGCAAATAAACGCGCATTCTTCGGCGCGATTCACGGGCAATTTGCGCCGCTGCAAAAGAGCTGTTTGTCCCTGCGCGTTTAACGAGTGCTGTGTTCGCGCTGCACTTGCGCTTAGCTGTATGGGCTAAGATTAGGCGCCAAGAAGGGCTTTTTGTTTTAATGGGGGAGAGAGAAAGAGTTGCTAGTTTAGATTGACGGATGATAGGAGGTCGGGTTTTTGGTTTGTGTGTATATGAGAGTTACGCGGAGGGTTTTGTTTTAATTGGGGTGATGCTGAGTAATTTCTTAAATGGTCTAAAAAATCTAAAAAAAAGTGGCTTGTGTGACTAATGTTTACATTTGTTAAGTACTTTAAATATGTATATTGTGCAAAGTTGTAAGTCTAATTTACCATTACATTTTAAAATTTTTTTAATTGTTTTAATGCGATTCGTGGAAATGAAAATTCTAAAGAAAAGTTTATTCTTTTATAATTAAAATTAATTATTTATTTCTAAGAATAAAAATTAAATGAATAGCAGTAATAAATATTAGGCCACGGAGAATTATTCTTATTGTCAGTACTCATTAAAACAATTTCTATCTTAAGGAGAAAATTAGTGTAATTCAGAAAAAATTTTTCAATGATACGGTGTTTATTTTTATCATTATCTTGCGCACTCTGCGAACGATCCCTATGGTCATTGTGCAAAGATTTCTTCGAGTAAGTATAGCTGAGAAAATTATCAATCCTTTATTCAGATTTTGCACGCGTGTTTGCATTATAGGCGAAGGTATTATTGTTTGACCAATTAGTGAGATTTACGCTTCAAGAATTTCAATGTGGAAACTGTTTTCATCGTTAACACACCATGGATTCATTCAAGTTATGTGAAAAAACCTGCTCTTATAATTACACTTTTCTTTCGTCTTTTTCCACTTCGAAGCAATAATTGGTTCCCTTGTTATATATGGATATTTTATAATTATCCTACCTAATAATTCAACTACATTTACTCAAACGTTCATCAATCAGCCGTTTCAATTGTTCCAGTAAACAAAACGTATTCTTCTTTTTCATTTTCTTTAAAACCTTACTTTCACGTTCAGCAAACCTAGTCCACTTTCCTCATTCACCCAAAACTGCCTAACGCACAATGCCAAACAAGCCGCTAAAACCTTTTAATCCCAATCCGGAGTGATTCACAAGACAGCTTCTATTTGCACACCCGCGCACATACAGCGTAACCAGACAAACGGAAATTCGCGCGCAGCATTGCGAAACTGCCACACGTCCGAAACGCGCTCAGAACGCCTGCACACAATAAGGCAGCTGCGTGACTTTTCTCCCGTAAGTAATCCCCGTAAACGTGTTGGATTGCGAAAACCGAAGGCGCACAGCTGTACACACGCGGAAAACATTAAGATATACGCATCTAACGCGCGGCGAAACAAAACGCGCTATTTTTTTCTCTCGAAACACGCGCTTATGTAAAAGGTTAAGGGGCGAACTTTCTGAGCATATAGAAAAAAAAGTAGGGTGCGGGAGCGTGTATACGAGAAATCGTACGAGCGATTGTATATGTTTCGGCCTATATGGCGAGCGCGCTACTCGTGATCTTTGTATTTTTTTTTTCGCTGCCGCCTTGTTTTTCAGCTCGCGTGTGTGTCTTTGCCATGAGCGTGACGGTGTGGGACGTAATTGTTCTCTTTATGGCGAGCTTGCTCGCGGTGAGACCTTTTCGCTTTCTCATTTTCTAGCGGGAAATTGAGGCGTTTATGGCTGGGCTTATAGTTTCTTTTTTGGACACGTAAGCTGGATGATTTACGTGTTTTGAATAATTTGTAGAAACGAGACACTAGTGAGAAAATTCTTGAATCTATGCACAGTTTCTGTTAATTAAAATAATTCCTTTTTAATCTAGCCTTATAATTACAATAAACTTCTCCGTAAAACTAGAATTTAATGCATTAAAATGCATAAAAATGTAATTTACTCGAAAGTTACAAAACCACGAATCACGAATTTTATTTCGCGCAAGATCTGCCCTCTACCCTCTAACTCAACACTTTCTATTTTCTTTCAATACAACCGAGCGCACGATCGATCGAACGACAAAACGACTATTCCCACAGCCATAAAAAAATCACTCAGCAATCACACGGATTATTGCGAATCATTACACTCGCACCGATCTTAATTCCATTAATCATTCTCCTTACGCTCAACTTTCATTAATTTCCATTTCCAGCTCGGTCGCAGCCGTATTCCGTACACACAATGCATAAAGGTCAATACATCGCGACACAGCAGCGCGCAGCGCAAATCGCACATATGAAACTTTCTCTCCCATTCGATTTTGCGTATACACACGCCGGCGATGATTACCGCGCGCGCTAGCTCGGGGTGTGGCGCGCAAGGCCAGATCAACTTTTACCTGAGCGCGCGCTGCTGGCTTTTTAATTGCGCGACGAAGCGCGCTTTCCGCTGGGTAATGATAACGTTTAAGTCGGGGAAAAATGCCGCAGCGGCTTTCGACACGAAGACTTAGGAAAATTCGGAGAAACGCGCGAGGTGCTGTCTCTCTTTTCTTTCTGTGCGACCGATTTGTACGCGATGAAAGCCGCGCGCCGTTGTCGAGCGCGTTAGTGGAGTACCGTAGATTTTTTGCGGTATCTTCTGTTATAACGTTAGACGATTATTATGCCGAGCGCGCGTAAGCGCGTTTTTAGCTAATTTTATTTTACAGTTTTATATACTGCGCCGTTACTGTTAGTTTTCGGCCAATTTTACGATATTAAGAGGGGTAATTGGCCGTGCTGGATGGAGATGCGCGAACATAGGTTCAGATGTTTTCGTACGTTTTGCAGTAGGAAGATACAAAGGTTTTATAACTCTAATTTCTTCGTACGAAAAATTTTATGCTATAAAGTTTTGAAATACCACTCAAAATGTATCTTTCTATCCACACTCCACTAAAAATTTCATGAGCGGACAGCTGCAGTACCCTCGTCAGCTACACCTCGGAACAATTAATTTTTCTCGCAATCATCGTAACTGTACGGATACCCAGGATTACGGGCTTTCCGTCAATGCTCGCCTAACGACTCCTGAATTCAAAGAAAATACCACGAGAGACAAGGAGGGAAAAAACTAGTGGCGCGCTCGCGCGCGGATGCATTAAAGTACAGTTACGGATACTGGTGGTGCGTACTCCAGTGGCGCAAGAAACTCGATAACGACTGCACACACTCGTAAGAAAGAAATGAAATCAATGCGACTGCCGATGCTCGGTATTATTTATTGACCCAAGATGCCTTTGCGTGAGAAATGTACTATAGTATATACGGCAGAGGTAAATTACAGGTGCGTGGATGCGCGTTTTTACGTTGAAGGAGAGAGTTGAGATGTATTTTATGCGAATGTGTAATAGCTGTAGAAGCGCCGAGAGATACTTTTGTCAAGTTTTGGTGCGGACAGGAGTGATGTAAGTGCAGCAGGACTAGGCACGGTTTTTGTTGCTTTAATCATGACAGTTTTGAAATCATGAGAGTGCAAGATTGCCGCATGGTCAATTTGTGTCACTGAATTAATATAAAATTCTGAATAGAAAATTGAATAAGTTTTAATTATAGGTTTCAAGTGGCATGCTTTATTACCGATTTAGTTTTGTCAATTAATCAGATCATCAGAGTTAAGTTTAAATAAGTCCTCGTAAAAAAACTAGGTCTGAATAAAATTTGGAGAAAAGATGTGAACCCAAGACCTTCCATTCTTCAATAGGCTGGCGCTCTACCATCTGAACGATAAATATTAGCTATAAAATTAAGTAACTAAATAGAAAAAGATTTAAATGGTCACCCAATTTTTTTTGTCGTTAGAGCAACACTATAGTGTATATTCTAATTTTTCCAAGATTTTTATAAGATTGTCAATCCTGGATTTCTGCTAAAAATATAATGTACTTAGTATCTGCGGAAAAGCCTGACTATATTTACGCGATTAAATCTCCCTAAATTAAATTCTACTCCGAATCAATTAATCAATATGTCCATCACACCTGTAGCACGTTACACTCAAAGCTCACAATCAAAGTCGTATATTCCAGAAAAGTTCCATCGAATACAAATTACAAAGTATCGCAAGGCGACCGCCAACGCGTCTTTTATTCGCGACGAATCGATCATTCGCAACAGCGCCGGTGTCCCGCCTGACCCAAATTCGTCAAAACGGAAACTGCGTGAGCTGACTCGAAGGCTGACCGCTAATGAAGACGCTTATACGCCGGTGCAAAAGGAAATCCATCCATCATTAAAAAAACGTACAAAATCGCACGAGCAATTATGGTTCCCGCGTGCCAGACTCATGACTAACTCAATATCGCGACAAAAAAAAACACCCTAAATGAAAAAAAAAAATTAAACGCCCTCTTTCTCGTCCGGCGAGACGCGCAAAAGAAAAACCAAAAGAGCGGCTGAGCGACTGAAATCGCGCGTTTATCCACACTGTGTGCACAAGCCTTTGTGTCACTCCCATGTATAGAGCTTGCGCCCCTCGTAAACGAGAGAGCCTGGCTTCCGGCCGTTCCCTCGTAAAACAATGACGGAAAATCGCGCGCGTATAGCGTATGAATTATTGATAACCCCTTTTTTCTCCTCATCATCGCGAAAACGGAAGCAGCGCTGGCGCCCAGCCGTGAGAAATCGCAAGCTCGACCTTCGCTCATGTAACGAGTTAATTCCCCCTCTCTCTCTATCTCGTGTGCAGTGAGTAGAGTTACTTCGTGTACTTACGCTTTTTTCCGATTTGTATTCGAGGCAGGCGAGTATGCGACGGTCGGAGGATAAAGAATGGATTAAAGGTAAGAGAGCGCTTGTTGGAGTGCGTGTGAAAACGAGGAAGCGGAGGGACGGGAAATTGATCGATTTAGTTTAAATTGTATATTTCCGATGTTATCTGTACTATACAGTTTCTGTAGATTGCGGTCGGATTATGTTTCTGGCGAATTTTCTATTCTTAATTTTTTACCAGGACTTTGTTAACGTTATTGGATACCGTTTATGGGTTGACTTACCGATCATCATGATTTCAGGATTTGTTAACAGTAAATGAAGGATGACTTACCTGTAACAAAGAAAAAATTTATTATTAGATTTACTTTTCAAACACTTTCAATAAAATTACGTTAAAGAAATTAAAGAGATAAGTTCTATAATAATAATTATTAATACAAAAAACTGTTGTCGAAAGTTTTTTCTAAAAACTTAAAGTAAATTAATCTCCATATATCTTAAAAATATTTCAAACCAGAACATAAAAGCATTGAGTCCGCAACAAAAATTGAAACCTAAACCAACCTAACGACGTACACATGTCAACATCTAGCTCGCGCATTATTTAGCGAACGGAAGAAACCGAGCGAGTAGAGAAAAAAAAGAACACACATGCACAAAAAAAACGAGGCGCAAAGAGAGCGAGGATGTCGCGCTATCGGGCCGCAGGATTTGCAAAAGCACACCTAATTGAGTAGACGCGAGCGTATCGCGTTTTGCTCTCTGTCTTCTTTAACGAGAGGCAGCGGGTGCGTGCGCGCCTTCCTTGCTCTTTTCCGGGTATTTTTAATTTTGCAGCTGTTAGAGAGGAAATTGAGCTTGTTTTTACGGAGGAGGCTAATTGTTTCGGCACGGTGTGTTGCTACATGACTTTATTTTCAGCTACAACATTATCAATCAGCTGAGTGTGCTGTATTTCAGAAGAATTCTGTTCGACTTAAGAATTATAAGTTGAGCCATGAAAATTGAAATATTTTTTATGCAAGAAGATTGATATTCTACTCGGCCTGAAATTAAGTAGCTTTTGACAGGAAAAACCACCAAGTTTTCAGTTCGTTCTTTTCCAACGGTATCGATAAAAAAAACAATCAACCGCAAACCCCCCGCCCCACCATAAAACAAATCACAAATGCAAATCTATCTACCGCAGCGCCGACAAGCAAGCGCTTATCACCAGATACAATCAGCGTTCCCAGCCTCGCGTAAACATAATTTGCCGTCGAGCGAGCGTCCCCGCTAAGCGCAGGATTATATACGCACACCCAGCCCGTATACACACACGCAGTGAGCTGTATATACGCGCACATATACATATATGTATGTAAGCCGCGCCCGGGACGAAAGGCCGCGGACTTCCGCTTTTCTAAGAAGAGGCGCGCGCGAGCTTGAATGGAGAGAGAGAGAGAGAAGGGACATCGAACCCACACGCATATACGTTAACGACGTCGCGTACGGTGTATAATTCGTGTGGCGTCGCTTGGTAATCGACTGGAAATCGGCGATGGTGAGAGTCGCGAGTTTGAGAATGGGTTGGGGGAATGGTAGAAGCAGGTTAATAATTGTTGGGACGGGAGTTATGGTTGTATTAATGGGGTTGAGGACTGTGGGATTACACGCTGGCTGCGCGGGATGAGTATATGTGACTGAGAGGATTTTGATATTGATGTGTATGATTTTCGATGAGGATTGAGGGTGCGTGTGCGCAAGGGGATTGGAGATCGTTGTAAATGATTGTATGATGTGTATGATTTTCGATGAGGATTGAGGGTGCGTGTGCGCAAGGGGATTGGAGATCGTTGTAAATGATTGTAACTTGAGTAACAATAATGATTTTTTGTACTTGATTTAATTAAAATGTTTTGCTAATAAAAAAAGTGTCCAAATTAGTTTTTTTTATAAGTACATCCTCAAATTTACGAATTAACGATTGTTAAAAAATTTTATCTAAAATATTGAAATATAAGCTGCAATACGGAAACGGAATGACGTCAAGTAATTATGTGGTTTTATAGGTGCTCTTGAAAAGCGATTCGAATCAACGCTTGTTAATCTGATCTAACTGAGCTATTCATTTATCAGCGAATACCATCGAATTCTAAGAAACAGATTTTCACGTGAATGTGCTTATTCGCACAACATTCTTCGTGTTAACACGTGAACATGATCAGGTAAAATGTCATTCTCCTGTTTCAAGTAATGCCATAGTTGTTGTCGTCGACAATTTCGATTCCCACAATCTAGTATTACATCTTTAGTCGGCACTTTAAGTGTTTTTTTCCGAGAAACAATAAAATTAAATGCTTGCAATACAATACTTCTTTTCAATCTCATCTTCACATTGTAGTTTCAGCCCAGATCCTGGATTATGTTTTGCTTGAAGTTTCTAATTAAAAAACACTCTCAATTCTTTACCTACTGCTCTAGAGCAAATAGAATCATTTTCTTAAAACACCTTTCTCACCCTTGCCTATACACATCACATTTTCCTTCACCAATTTCAAATTCAACTCAATCAAAAAAAAAGAAACACTAGCTATGTTTTTCATTCTGTTCAAAATGCAACTGGTTTCGGCACTCGCTCTATGAATCCCACAGGTGTGTTGCTCGTGCGCATAAAGATCGCCGCCCGATCCACACTACCTATGTACATCCACACTATCTATGTATGTATGTATATATATTTACACACACAACAAGTAAGCTCGCTCGCGGCAGCCAGCTATACGAACTCGGTGACCCTGATCTTCGCGCAGGAACGCGCGCCCGAAGGTGGGGGCGAGATCCGGTGCCCATTAACGTCGACGCACGCCGCTGACTTTATATTGTTATTCCGGCGTTACGATCTCGCCCCGAGTTCTGCCGCTCTGGCTCTCTCCTTTAGGCAAGCGTGGCCTGGACTGTTCTTTTTTTTTTCATGCGTTGTAGGTGTATATACGGGATGTTGATGTTGTTGGCTGAGCGGTGCGATATCGAGCGTAGCATCCGGCTGGTGTCGTATTTTTTTCGCGGAGTTATTTTGGGTAGTGGTTTTTTAGAGGGACGATAGGCATTGGGATTCGTTGGACGGATGAATGGATGGACTTTATTAGCTGATAGTGGAGTGAAGAATGAATCGATTGATTGTCGGCCGTCGTTTGGTTTTATTGCGGCTCGTGTAGCAGCTGAGGGGGATATTTGGAATTTTGAGCGTGTTTGTATGCTTGGCTAATGGCGAAGGTTAGTACTGAGTTTTGCAAATTAGTGTTTCTGTTATAAAGGCGATAATGTGAATGAAGTACTCGAGAGTTTTCGTATATATTTAGATTCTCTCCTCTTTAATTGGCGATTTTTTTCGCTTAATGACTGCTTGATAGCTCCAAACGTAATAAAGAGTAATCATTCAAACAACTGTTACCAGATTTAGCATTAACCTCAAGTAACTCCGTTAATAACAAATTTCATGAGCAGCTCTTCCTATCGCTACATACATAAACCGTTAACCAGCGTAATTAACCCAGACCACAGTAAAAACCTAGTCACCTCAATCAACAAAACTCGCATTTCCCCAAACTCTCAAACCCACCCAACAAAAGCTCCAAAAAGCGAGCAGCGCACCATTAGAGCAGATGCGAAACCCGAGCCCCCGCGAAAGACACTCCGTCGTTTTTCGCGCGCGCGACTCGCTGGCCCCGCTCTCCCAGAGAGAGGCAGAGTTCACTGACCAAGCCGCGAGCCATGCGTGTAGGCGCAGCAGCCCACATTTCTCTGCGCCGATTATTTATACGTCTCTCTCTCTCTCTCTCTTACTCTCCTTAAAACTTTCTTCGCGCGCTTATTTTACCGCGCGCATATAATATCTGGCCGTGCGCCAGTTGGCAGAGCGCGCGTATAGCGGCGAGTTACGCTATTCTCTCTATAGAGGCATAGCTCTATCTCCACCGCAGCACTTTCGCTCTCCGTGTCCTTTTGCGTGTATATACATATACAAGTGGCGGCCGTCTCCGCCAGTGGTGTATATGCGGTAATTCGCGTATACGCTCCCGCGTTTGGCTTTATACGGCTCTGGAAGAAGAAAGTTCGTTCTGTTTACGAATTAAGGACGTTTTGCTCGGTAAGCGCGGCTCTTGCCAAGTAATTTACGGCCGAGTCTTTGACCCTCGGCGAATAATTTATTCGCCGGGCGAGCTCGCGTTCTGCCGCGGCTTAATGTAATGCGATCTCAATTAAAGTTTCAGGCTCGTTGTGCTGGAGACGAGGCTCGGTTCGAGGTGTTTCGTTGATTCTTCAGTCTGGGTAGTTAAGGGTTTATGGGGTTTTTAAGTTATGGGGTAGTGGATGCTTTGTGGCTTTTTCTTTCTTGATACTTTCTGGAGGGTGTAAAGTGTGTTTTAAATGTTGAGGGAGAGCGTAAATTTTAGGGTGAATGGTTCCGAGTTGTAAAATTAGAGATTTCGCAAGTTTCGAGGCGAGTAACAGGACTTCATTATTGTGCTGTAAATTTCACAATTCCGTCTTTTGTATTCAACTTTAGAAACGCGTGCTGAAAACTTATTGCGTACTTTGTTTTATAAGATATTGGTAATAAAAATGTATTTTAAGATTCTCGCTCCTTCCATTACT
>JAPYZA010008061.1:0-19075 GCA_030522685.1 Eupelmus azureus | reverse complement strand
TGCATCGACTCAAGTGTGTTCTTATTATTATTGAACTACGCAAATCCGTATGTCGGATGTATTATTTTGGCGCTTGCTAATTATATTTAACAATTATATTATTATACTATATTATTACCGAATTTTGTTTTAATTAACTTTCTTAATTTTATAACGGCGACTTTCCAACTGGCTTATAAATTTATTATTTAAAAATCAGCTTCATACCGTTTTTGGGCTTAAGGGCTTAAGGATCTTTCTTTTATAAAAAATTCATAAACTTACCAGAAAGTTGTTAGTTAACAGAGATATATCGCCTTTACGAAAGTATCAGGCTTACGGTTCACGGATTTAGCTTAAACTTTGGCATGTGTTTTTAGATGTTAAAATATGAGTAACTCGAGTTATATATATATTTTCATGTTCAATTATACTATTTTTTAAATATAAATAAATCTGCGTAGAAAAACTGTATATAAGCCTGTCAATGTAGAAAATTAAACAAAAAAAAAATTTTTATACGATTTTGATACGTTTACTGAAATTTATTTAATTTAAAAGACAAATAATATTTTCGAATAGCGATATGCTTTCTTTATTTTTTGATAAAACATGATAACTTTCTAGAAATACTTTATAAAGTATACAAAAATAAATAGAAAATACCAGCATGCGCATATTGCAATCATGTTTAATCTGACATCACTGCATCAACCAGTTTTATTGTAATTTTAATAACGGCGCGTGTTTATCGCAAATAATCTGATTTAGCAATAATCAAATATCTTTGGGACTGTTTATTGATAATATCTTATTATCAGAAATAAATAAAGTTTCCGGTTATATTTTTTAAATAATTTATTGCTCATGGATTATACGTATATATCATTTCAGTAAAGACTTGCCGTGTCATTATTAAAAAATAAAATTTATCATTATTTATTTATTTTCATTTATTTCATCAGAATGCAAATATTATGTAGATTAGATTGAGATATACATACATAGTATAACTGACAAAATTTTACACCCTAAAAAAGCTAATGACACTTTCTGTGCTCGTCTTTATTGAAAACTTATCGAAAAAAGTATGCAAATTTACATATTAAAATTCATTTGTTTATGAGGTTTTAAGATTTTCTTACGATGGGTGCTTTAGGTCTGAATATTACTTAAAAGTAAATATAATAGATATTCTAATACTTTAATTTCTATTATTGCTTTTTGAATCTAGAAATTTCTTTAAATCATTGTAATTAATAAGACTTCAGCTATTACTAAATGTTGAAGAGTAAATTTTTTTGATTTATTAGTATTTTTTATGCTTTAATAAAGCTTCAAGCTCATTAAGTATGTATATGTATTATCTTAAGTACCTCATAAAAAATGCATAATATAATATTATTAAATGTTTTGGTTCTAAAATTTTTCTCAATTAATTAAATATTAAGTATATATCTCATTCTATTAAGAATATATTAATATTATATAATATTAACAATATATTAGTTATTATTAAGTCTTCCTTGTCTTTAAATAAGTACTTTGTATGATCGAATTCAGTAACCATTTTAAATATCGCTTCTGTATGAATTCTTTATATTTAATACTAAAAAATTTCATAAGTTGGAAAATTCAAATTACTATTTAAGAAAAAAATATGTATAGTACAGATATTACACCAAGTTAAAATAAGCAATATAATATTTAAAATAAAAAAAATCGTACGTACTTAGTTATACTTTTCAAGTTGTTCTGTAACTGAACAATTTACTCTTAATCATAATAAAATGAGTTATTCAGGTGAATAATCGACTGCATAAAGAGCTGGAAGATAATTGCAACTTCGACTCGCGCGTTATAATTGCGTGTTTCGAAAGCGCAAGTCATTCAAAGCTTTCTAAAAAGTAAAAAATATTTCTGACATAGTTAGCTGTAAACAAGTCGCTCTCTACATATAATTATATAGCGATCGCTCGCATTTCTTTCTCGATATTGCGATCGACGTTTCTAGTAGGCCTCCTATAAACCACATTAGCTATATACATACATAACTAAGTATATGTATAGAATAGCGATGCAAACGCTTTTGTGCGCACTTATGCCCCGTATCGCTAGAAAAAAAAATAGTCAGCTCTATTATGCGCAAAAGCGCATAGATCGATAAACTAGCTTATTCCTCGCTAAAATAATAACCAACAACGAACTTGATGCAACTAAAATATTAGTCAGCATGACTAACTATTCGAACGACGCTTTGTCGTATAATAATTATCGCAAGAGCTCGCCCCCTACTAGCCCCAATAAAATAAAACTGCGCCGCGATGACTTTTCGCATTGCAAACGTTCTCCTCTTAATTTCCCCCTATAAAAAAAAACATCCCCGAATCGAATCGATAATTAGACGGCCCAAAAATCGATCGATCTAAATTTTCAGAGAGCGTCTAATTTTAAAAAATTCGCGAGCCGATAAGCGGAGAGTTGGCAACGCCGCGGCGCCGAGACGCATGCGCGGGCGTCGGCCAGCGCAGCTGACGACGGACGATCGACGCCCCTACTCGCGCTCTATCCCCCCCACCATGCCAGCCGACTTGCTATACTCGCGGAGAATACGCAGCTCGCCGAGGGCCGATTTTCTTCATTGTTTAGCACAGCGTCGAAGCGAGAGTATTCACGCTTTTTGCTAGACATCAGAACTAACCGTTCCCACGTCGAGGTACGTAGAATCATACTTATAATATACACTTATACCTTCGCTTCATTGCGCACGCAAAAGTTATTCTAGTCTGTCGGGGAAAAGGCTTTCTAAGAAAGTTTGAGCAACCTCGAAATTCGGAGCAGCTGAGCTTCCATTTCGGAGCGAAACGCAAAGACACGTATATGTTATTGACTTGTTGTCGCGCTCGCGCGGCTCTTGGGAAACATTTAATTGCGCTTCGCGATTCTTTGTATAATTAAGTGCACGCGTCATTGGCCGGGAGGAGGGAGCCGTGTGTAAGTACTCGCTGTGCTCGCTCTGTTTTGCTGGTTGCGAGAAGTGACACACAGCCGTCCGTTCCTCGGCGATAAGCGAGTCCGGCGCGGCTATCGTAGCTCGAGGACTTTGTTCACGCGTTTCCCCGAAGCCTGCGCATGATTGCAGATAAATAGCCGCCTATCTTCGTCGCTTCATGCTGCCGAGCGAATATATTGTAATCTTGATGGAGAGTTCTTTTATATCGTGGAGGCTCTTTGCTTCGTAGATCTGTGTGGGTCAATGTGTATGTGGGCTTCGAGTTGTACTCGTTGAATGATAGTGATCGAATGTTGCTGGCTTTGTACGCGTAGAACATAGTTCACTTTGTTAGAGTTTGTATGAGCACTTGGACTCTAAAGTTCTATTGGTTAGAAGTAGGATATCTGTAATTAAATTTCGTAACATTTCTTTAACTTGTAGCAGGTTCAAATTTTAGTAACAGATATAATTGTTTTTTTGAAAATTTGTTCAATATTTATTTTAAATTCCTATATTAAGATTTAAAAATTTTAAGAATAATCCAAATTTTTGTTACTGATATAGTAAGATAAAAAATCCTTATCTTGTTTATTAATCACCAGTTTAATCTTTCTGATAATAAGTACGTGCATTAAATTTGTAATATATTGATTAATTACGATTATAAATCAGTGTATTAGTTTTCACTGCATTGGCTATTTAGTTTCCAATTGTTAATAGGTCAACTATTAAAATTGATTGAAGTAAAAATATTTATAGTCGTTAGAATCTATTTTGAATATAATTGTAAACAACAAAATATTAGCATATTGCTCTTACTTCTTGTTTAAGTTTTTGTTTCTGCTGTAATATGATTCACATATGATATTGCACACTTTTGCATCATAATAACTTTATATAATTGAAGATTAACAAGTTCAGACAAATACTTAACATCAATATTTGAATTATTATTTGAGTTATACATGAAATCTCGATTGATTGCTATATTATTCAGTATAATAATTTAAAAATTGAAATTATAAACTTGAAAGGATTATAATAAATAAGAATATATTATAAATACAATTATAAATAATAATTTATAATAAAATTTTTAATAACAAATATTCTTTTTTGTTACAGCAAAAATGTTTCTATTAGCAGTTTTGTGCACCTTGTTAGTATCTGCTTCGGCAGAATTCTGCTATAATGATGTTGAGGCTGCATGCAGTCCAAAACTAACATCATCTTTGATGGGTATGAAATAATATTTAACAAAATGCTTTTTTTAATAAAATCTTTAAAAATCTGTTTCTAATCTAATGCATTATTCAAAATTTTTCAGATGGTCCATCACTACCTAATTGTAATGCAAAATATGGAGGTATCGATGCTATGCAGGCTGATCTCCAAGCTTATGCCAATGGGCACGTTGAGACTAGTTTTGAGTTCCTGTTAATGTCAACACATTTTGGAAACTATGAATCTAATCGAGAGGGATTCAAAGGTCTTTACAGAAAATTCTCTGATGCAGCTTGGGATAAGGCTATTGGTATCATTAAATACATTTCTGAAAGAGGCGGTAGAATGAACTTCAATCAATTGCCACACTTCAAAAAGAATGTAAGTCAAAATTTCATATTTTAATTTTAATAGAAGTTATTTATCAAATTTGTCTTTATAGAGAATACAATTTTTAGTTAGTAGAGACATTTTATACTTTTTTTGTTTATTATTGGAATTAAAACTATTGGACATTTAATGACTTATAAGAAAAATTAAATTTATGCTATGATATTTGAACTATCTAGTTTATACAATTAACAAATATATATTTTTATAATAATTTTTTTCATAATTTTTGTGTTAATACATTAGTTATTTTTCAAAATACTACTGTTTAAATTTTTAAGTTTACAATATAATTAAAAATATAAATGTTGAAATGATAACATTGAAGGTTTATACAATTTTAACTTAATTTGAAATTCTTCTATTTAATATTGGTTGTGCCACTTCATTTTTTATTTTATTGAAAAAAACAAAAATCAATAAATCAAAATTATTGAGTTGAATAATTAGAAAAAATGTGTATGCTTGTGAGGAAATTCGTTATGATCTATAATTTTGTTTAAACTTATTAAATTTAATATATTTACTCACAAGAACTGAAAATACCATAAAATATGTTGGTATATAAGTCATAAGTCTAAATAGTCGTAATTCCACTAACTAATATGAACATACGGAGCAAATCTAAAAAAATCTCAAAAGACAAAATTCCATCGTTTACAGGGCAAGGATTCGCGCGTACTCGAACTTACAGAGCTGCACAGCCTGGCCAAGGCCTTGGACTCGCAAAAGCAGTTGGCCAACGAGGCTCTGCGCCTACACAACCAGGCTAAAACCCACCAGGATCCAGCAATCGCTCACTACCTTGAGGAAGAATTCATGGAGTCCCAGTCGGAGGTCGTGCGCACCCTCGCTGGTCACACTTCCGACCTCAAGAGTATGCTCAACCGCGACGCGCCCCTCGCCACTTTCTTGTTCGACGAGTATCTCCAAAAGACCTTGTAAAATACTTTGGCGCGATATTTTGTTATATGAATATTATGATTCCGTTTATATATATTATATTATAGTATTAAAGATTATATTGATACTAAAGAACAAATAATTGTACAGAAGAACAAATCTACTTTGGTATATGAATCAAGTTTTATTAAAATGAGATAAGTAAATGATGCATATTCGCAGTACATAATTTATTGCTTTATTGTGATATATTTTGATTTATTACTTCCTTGATTGTACTATGTAAATGTTGACCAGGTATGGATTCTTCTTAGATATTGGTATAGATAATCTATACTTACCACGTTTTCAGTCAGTTATTCAGCTTTTTTGATAATCTTTGTAAAGAAAATAAATTATGCGTTACAATAGCATCGTTTATCAAAAATATATGGTTTATTGTAAGTAAAAAAAACTTTTTTCATTTTGTATTTAAAATAAAACAAACTTTAGTTTATTTCCGTGAATTCTTAATAAATTTTATTATATAATACAAGTTTATTCCTTTTATTTTAACCAGTGCACTATTATAATTATTAAACTAAAAAGTAATATTTAAATTTTAAAAATATTGATTCAACAAAAAACTAAATTTTTTAATCATTCTAATAGTTTCAATTTTTTCTATAATTCTTATAATCTTTGAAACAAGACTTTACGTAAGTATAAGAGTTGAATAAATAAGTCATTAAAAAAAAATCTTAGCAAAAAGAAATTAGTCCTGGTAAAAATATAATTAAACCTTGTTATAATTTTATTATAACATAACTGCTTTAAATGTTCGAATACAACTATCAGTAAATATATTACTATCGCTTTTACTTTTTACTTTTTCTTTGTTGACCGTGGGTCCCTACTGGACGCTGATGTGCTACAATACAGGCGTGTAAAATTTACAATCGCTTCAATATCGATGTATAGAAACCAAAATATATAAGTAACCCCGTAAACAAAAAGTGGTCTTTTAGCGCTCTTGTGTTCAAAAAATAGGTTTAAAGGTCTCTAAAAGTTAACTTCTTGTTTACTGGGAAATTATTGAAAGAATGATATTATCGTTCGTAGGTAAATTTTAACAACTAATCCGTTAAAGTCTTGAATAGGGAGGTAGAAAATCATCCGGAACATTGACAATGACGTTTATAGTAAATTGCAGAATTTTTAAATCTTACATCTTAGTTCGTCAAAAATCAATAATCATATTATTCGGATCAAAAAGTAAATTTATAAAGAGCATTACATTATTAGTACGCGGATTAATATTTGAATTACATTCTAAATTTTTCTTCGAAATCTGATATTTAAAAATATACGTATTAAGGAAGATGTTTAAAATAAATGTCAATATTTTCAAATGTTTGAAATAGAAAATACCCTAAGATTTTTATGAATTTTTTATGAATTACAAGGAAATGGGACTGTTGAAAAAATTTGACACATTTAAGATTGCTGTAAATTTTTTTCCACTATGGTTAAAATTAATATATACATTTTCATGAAAATTTGAGATAAATTATTATTTATCTTTAGTTCTAATTATTACTTGAGCGCCAAAAATAGTAAAAATTAATAATTTGTAATTGTTTGTTTGTTGAAGATTGATATTTTACCTCGTATAAACAAAAACGTTAACGTTAAATTCCCTCAGATCATAAATAATCATACGATTTACTAATTATTTCCTTACTCAAATATGTATGTACATACTTTTCAAAAATAGTCGAAAGTAAAATTTTGATATAATTTTGAAAAGTCGAATTGATCAAGATTTAATCTTGATAGAATACAAAAATTATAATAAAGATAGAAAAAAGTATGATCATTGTTCATAAACTCTAAAAACACACAGGAGGTAAAATTGTAAATTTTTTGGATAATATTAAAACGTTGCTTAAAATTATGAATTATGTCTCTAAAATTTAGCTATACGCTTTGTTATTCGAGCGTGCCCGAAACTCGATTTCGCACACGGAGTATCAGAAGATGCAGTTCGACAATTAAGCGAGAAGGTAATTTCAACCTCGCGTGGCCTTTTCACCCACGTTTCGCTCGGGCGCAAACGTCCCTGTGAGGCTAAAATCACTTTCTCGCACTAGGATCGAACTGTACTGCGTGTGCGAGAATGTGGTAGGTATTTCACACACGCTCAACAGGCATAAAACACAGACCCTCTCACACCTTGTGTTTTAAA
Organism: Eupelmus azureus; assembly: GCA_030522685.1. NCBI lineage: Eukaryota > Metazoa > Arthropoda > Insecta > Hymenoptera > Eupelmidae > Eupelmus > Eupelmus azureus. The sequence continues at coordinate 11,357 of JAPYZA010008061.1, read as the reverse complement.
CGAAGGCTCAGGTGATTCTCGACTCGTACGAGATTGGCAAACGCGCGCTCGTCGAGAATCACTGTATTTCGCGCACTAGTAGGTATCGAAAAATAATATTAACTACGAAAATAATATAATGTTTTTTCAAAATAGCGAGCTATCCACTGTCTGGACACGGTTTCAACCGGTTGCTACTCGTTTTTACAGTATATATTTTAACAAGGGTGCACCCGATTTCTTGCACCAAATTATTCGCTGATTATTAAGAGAAAATCGAAGTATTAACATGTATGTATTAATCTGAGAGTGCTTTTTAAACAAAAGTTGAAGAATTCCCAATGTTCACATCTTGATAGATTTGATTAAGAGAAAAGTTCGAAAAATTAAAATTGGACAAAAATAGATGATATTATTAATTATTTTTGATATTCAAAAATTTTAATCTGAGTGCGTTTTATTTACCGGAGTTGAACAGGTCCCAAAATTTGGAATGTATGTCGATCAATTTAATATAAGTATAATATAAATATTGAAAGTTTTTTATAATTTGGTATCATTTATATTTAAAAATAGATTTCGATATTAATGCAAGAACTTGATTTGAGCCTTGTGTGGACGTTTGCTTCTAAGCGAGGCGAAGGTGAAAATGCCACGCGTGGTTCAAATTGTTTTCTCGCTAATATATGTATATCGGCCCATGACGAACCATATTTTTTAATCTAATTATGTGAACTGTGCGAGTTTTAGCAAGCCCAATTTTACACAAGCGATCGTGAAATCGAGCTCTATGAACGGAGTATGAAGAATTCAATTTTCTTCTGTAACCAGTTCTAGTGTTACAAATGACACAATACATACTAGACGGTTAAAATAGCACTTTCTTGTAGAAAGTAATAAAACATCTTATCTGAAAAATCTAGTAATGGTGTAGATTCAATCTTTGTTTCAAACATAAAATGCTAAACCCGCACGAATATACGAACGGAATGCAATTGCCGAGAGACTCATAATTTTCCGCGGAAAACGATTTAGCCATTCCAAAACTGTATGCAAAACACATACCGCTCCGCAACGAATCATAAAACTCATTACACCCTCCTATCGATCCTACCACTCTAATTCTCCTCTAAGCCTACCAATAAGCCGCTACCTAAAAACAGGCAGCCGCGCGCGTTCGATAACTCATTACATCACAATGGGGTAATTAATTTAATTGGACTGACCAAATCAGAAAACCGAGAAACAAAACCGAGACACGCGCGCGCATGCTAATCGTCTTCCCGTTTAAAATTCAAAACTCCAACAAATCTTACGTCAGATCTCGCATCGAATTCGCATCCGCTCCTCCAGCTTCCTCCACCAATATACCACTCTGCTCGAATCTGCCGCGAACTATCAAAAATCTCCCCTCCCCATGCGCTCGTCCCGCCGCCATTTTCACATTGCACATGCAGCACTTTATAGTGCACTTGTAAGACGAGCGCGCAGCGAGAGCCGGCGCAGGTCCGGGACATGCGTATAGCTGCGCGCGCGAAGCTCTATACTTTTATTGCGCAATTCCGCGTATACCTATAGCTGCCATGTGCGTTTAACATAAACATTAGGACTCGGCGGCTCTAGCAGCGAGTAGCTCTAGTTACGCGTATACACATACATAAGCGAGCCTTCCGGGCTTGTCCGGCATCATTCGCGACTGGCGCGGCATCGGCGACACTCGACCCGCTGATCTTAGCAGCTAAGCACGCACATACACACCGACCCTGACCTTGGACCAGACGCAACATCAAGTCAAACGTTTATTTTCGCTCTCCTACTGGAACAATTCGCGTTCAAGCGCACAAAAGTCGACTGGAAAAAAATGGAGCACCGCAGTTTGCCCGCGCGCACTGTGGGCTTAACGTATATTTATAGAGTGCAGCGCTCCCGCGCGCGGCTGACCGAGCAGAAAGCTGAATCGATCGATCGAGCCGGAGCGACTGGCTTGCAATGTCTAGCTGCTATATATACCTACGTGAGAGCGTGTTTATTTTGATAATGAAAGGACTTTTGCGGTAGGAAAAGCGGCTGTTGCTTTTACTCTAACCGTGCTTACGAGTCTCTGGAGTTTTAAATTGATTAAGTACAGGAAATACTCCAGTTCTGGCAGAGTGTCAAGTGCTTTTTCCGTTGCGGATTTCGTCGTTTTTTGCACGATCGTTGCGTAAGATAAGGATTGATTGCCGATGCTTCGTTAAATAAAGGGAGAGAAAATGGTAAATATGAGCGATTTGAGTTTCATTGGGTTTAATGATAATTGATCGCGGAGTCGAAAAAACGGCTCTTTGGTGTGGTGTAAATATTTGACATAACCTTGCAGCCAATAAACGCTTGGGAGTGTTTTAGTTTAATTAAGAAGTTTTCTACAGTTTGGTTACATTATAGTTTGCAACAAATCACTAAACCGACTTTATCGCTTGAATGTTCATTTGTTGCGTTATTTTTCATCGCGTAAAACTACTATTGATATGATTCAGCAATTTTTTTTTCATAATTTAGAGTAAAAACTTGCAATTTTATAAATTACAAGTTTACTACTTTAAAAGCAATATCTTATTTATGAAAATTTTGCTATCGTGGTGTCAAGTAATATAATAAAATATTAGCAAATTCTTTTACTTTAATGAAAAAATATCGAATGTTTGAATGTCCGCTGTCCGCAAAAAGAATTTGAAATAATCGAAATAATACCTTACCATGACTTGCAAGCCATTTTTATATATCTTCAAATATCATCTGAGTTTTATAATTTTACTAAAATTCATTTTCTATATTTAAGAAAACGTGGGCAAGATCGAAACAATTTATTTTCACAGCAAACATTGTAAATCAAGCCAAATTCACGTATGATTCATGCATTTTATATTGATTCCAAGTAATTGGTACGTTTATAGTAGAATAATAATAGTGATCATTTTTAAAAAATTATATTATATATTTATATTTTCTTAAATTCGTTAATTAAATATTTATTAAAAAAACTGTTTGCTTTGTCAACAAGGAATTTTAAATAGTTCAAATAAAATAATATTCCTTAAAATTAAATAAATAATTTAAACAAATTTTAAGTAAATAAAGTGTAATCAGTTTATGATGTAAAGTACTCTCTTACGTTTCGAATAAGCGGGACGTAAATGACTTTTGTCATTGGGGGCGCGACAGCTTGATTCGCGTACTTTTGAGCAGTATCATAAGAGTTATAAACTATCACAAAAATTTTAATATTACAGGTTCTGCGTCTTACGGTAACAGCTTTAAAAATATCGGTGGAAATAAATTAAAGGTCGTTACTATCGATTTGTACATCTTAATTTTTATAAAATACCTTGATTTTATAAAAGTACAGGTATACATACATATATTTTTCAACGTTTTATTAAATCTTGGTAACGCCGATTTTCAAACTTTTTACGCTGTTTATATTTTTGTTATAATACGTTACTAATTAAGACTTAATCCGCGTTAAATTTCATGCAAAACATATGTCATTTTTAATTTTATACAAAAACTTTGACTAATAGCTCAAATTTTACATGCATAATTCTTGTTCATTATTTTTACGTAATATTGTGAAATTGACTCACCAGTTCTATGTAACACAAAATATACAATTTTTTTTTTCGTTAAAATTTGACATTGAGCTTTTTTGAATGCATAATAATTTGTTTTTAAATTATTTTCTTAGCGTCTATGGCATTCGACATTAATAAAATATTTACTTTATAAAATTTCGTAGAAAATTAAATTAGAATAACTTTACTATTCTAGTAATGTCTTAATTAAAATAAAGTAAAATTTCACTTGATATTAATTGGAATAATTAAAAGTTAAAAGCTTATTTTGAGTGAAAGCTCATTAGAAGCAAAACAATACTATGTAAAAATAAATTTATGTATAATTAAGCCTTATAAGTGATTATTATTGTAAAAAATAAAAAATAAAATATTTCATTAAACAGTGTAAGCAAACAAAGTATTGTTACCTATATTTCGTCATGATTGGGATTGACGGAAGAGCCAAGCCCCTTTTTGTGACGTGTGCATTTAGAAAAGTTTGAGCCAGTTGTAGCAAAAGACGTTTTCATCGAGGTAAAAAAATAAAATACATAGATAGAAAAGTTATTGTGGAAATGCATTAAATTTTATATAAATAAATGAAATTATTATAAAAAATTGATCTTCAGTCGCAGTGTGCACGAATAAAGTATTTACAATGTTATTTTATCAATAGTTTGTTTAAGTAAATAATGGAAGAGAATATAATTTTGTAGATAAAACAAATATTCCATAAATTTATTTGAAAGAAAGTGTAGAGTAATTTATTTTTAGCTCACGCTGCTTAGGTCTATTCTGAACCGAATCATTAAACAGACAATAAAGTTTCCTCAGTAAAAAAAACTGCGAATCATCTCAATGCAATTTCCGGGTGATTAAATTATGTGCCTTCCTAAACCAGCGCTAATTTGCCGCGTTAAGGCAATTACTGTTTAACAAATAATATAGATTTTGAGTCATACTTATTAAAACTTGGTTTTTTAGTAGCTATGAACTGAGAGAATGAAAACAAGAAAATAGCTAGCCTACTTGCTCTTTAAGAAAAATATGGTCAACTTTTTAACGGTTCGACCCTCAAGCTAGAAGGTGATTTCGCTTCGCTCGGGCGCAAATGTCCCCTCGGGGCTAAAATTACTTTCTCGCACTAATATCGAAATTTACTATTCAATAGTAACATTTTTTTGTTTGGGACGTATAAAAAAGGTTATCTTATAATTAATTTAGCTTATTGATTTTTAATAACAAATGGCTTTTGAGTTGTATTCATATAAATATATCGAAATCTTAATTGTAGGTGCTATTAAAAAAATTTTGGATGTAAATATCATTGAAGATATAAAAAATCAAAATAAGTTTTACTTTCTCCAAATTTGTAGGTATTAACGAAAACAAAGCGTTATCGACTATTTTTTGTTATTTTGAATCGTGAAATTTTAAATTCTATTATGACCTTCATTGGAAAAAATCATTATTTTTTATTTAACACTCTAACGTTTATAGGCTAGCAATATTTATAAAAAAAATCTAACTTAAAAATTTTTTTGATTTTTTCCATTTTTCTCTTGTTGTACACTTAGATATACCTAAGATAAACCCATACTACAATTTAAAAAGCTCTAAAGCGAGAGTACTTAGAATGATGAGTAATCACAGTATAAATCTGACTTTTAAATTTTCTAAACTACAAAGTACAAGCTTAAAATACAGACTTAAAAAGCACCTGCTCGAAGCTCTCTCCAGAACAGGCAGGAATCCCGAGGTCAAAAAACCGCCTTAGCAATAAACCAAAACGCCGGCATTTCGAGGGAAGCAAATTCGCGTCTCGGTATTTAGCACAGCAGCCCGAGCACTCCACCTCCTCTCGCACACATAAACATCGTAACAAAGAGCGAGTGATCGACGTCTCCTCCCAGACACATATTCCCTCTCGCTCTCGCTCAAGAATTTGCCCTCGTATATAATTTCGCAAGCGGGCGCGATCGGCGGCCTCTCTCAAAAATAAGTATACAGTCCCCGAGGGCTTCTTCTTCTCGAGAGTCGCGCTCGGGCGCATTCGGCGTTCGATTGTTCGCGCGTCCGGTTCAGCAGTCACGTTGCCGCAGCCCGCTCGCACTGTAATCATGAAGAGCACGTGGAGGGACAGAGATAGAGTAAGCATAGCGAAGGTCAATGTCATAACGGGGATCCTCATCTTTATGAGCACGCTGTCGTTCGTGGGTCTGCAGGCCCTGCTTGTTTTTAAGTGGTTGTGGGTGCATTACGGTATGGACGACGCCGAGAAGGATCAGATCGAGATCTACTGATGAAAGAGACGCGCGCTTACACTTTTCGTATCCTCTATTGCCTTGTGACTCTCTCGGTATTTATTACACTTGTCTAATGCCTGCCCCTCGTCTCTAGGATCCCTTTCCACCCGGTCGATAGTGTCAAATAAAGCTTTATTTACGTTTTTTTACTTTTGATTAGATGTGCGAGTGTCGGTGATTTGTGAGTCAGCGCGAAAGTGTTTATTGCTTCTTATTTTTAGGCTTGGAAACTTTAAATTCTTAATTCTTGCTCTATTTTTAAGTAGCTTGAAACGTAAGCTTTCAAGTTCAAGGAAAAAGTGTGTTTTCTTTGATTAAAGTTTTAATTAACGATAAATGCATTCCTAATGAAACCTAATCAACTTCAATTAATTCATTTTAAATGTTTTTTCAATGTCGACCGTGTGTTGTCATTTATGATGCTGATGTTTTTTGGGTATTACGAGTGGACTATAAATGTCGGCATCTTGAATGACAACATTTGAAATTCGAAAAACGTTTACTATGTGATTGTAAATCGTCGCGAAAATCATAAAATTAATTTAATTTAGCGTGAAAATAATTTTGCTAAAAGTAATATTTCTCTTATTTTTACGATCTTTTCTATTTTGTTGCAATTTTAGTTATTGTGGATAAAGTTATTATTTATTATTAGATCTATATACAAAGATAAAAAGGCAGTTGTGCGTTATATATAATAAATTAATAGAAAAACTCAATGATTTATGTAATGTATTACTCTGTCGGTAATGAGCCTATGGACAACTTTATTCGTTCGTTAGGCTTCGTCTTACTAGTTATTATATAAAAAGATTAAATATTACTCAACCAGCTATTGTATAAAGAATTTCTTTAAAGACATAAATCATAGTAACTTAATTGATAGAAACACTACCACTATAAAACAAAAAAAATTTTTTTAAATCCATTATTTTTAGGACTTTCAAAAGCCGCTGGTCGGCGGAGAAACGACGGTACAACGTCTGATCCAGGCGCTCCACTCCACCAGGACAGGCTTTAAGCGCCTGCCCGGCTTTGATCCCAATATCGACAATGTCGAGTATTTCCGAGCCCAGCAAAACGTCGACTGTGATGAGGTTTTTCCGCGTGTTTACATTGGAGACGGGTAATTTTCTAAATTTCAAATATTTACAAATTGTAAACATTTCTCTTTCGAGTAAAAGCTTAAGTAGATGAAGACCGAGTCTTGTTAGACGAGGTCCTAGTAAATCTGTTTTTATTTATCGTCACAAATTTGGAACACTTACTGAACTATTAATTAAAGCAATATAATCTTCTTGACTTAATTTTATTTTGCATAGATGTTTTTATAAATAAAATAACTGAGCTATTATTTATCTTTGAACTTATAATTGAGTTTTTAAAGCGTCTTTCTTATTAACAAGATTTACAATTATCAAATACCTTTTTTATTTATAAATATGCTTGTAATATCGATTTATGTTTAATTTTTTAATCATTTTTCTTTTAATTCATGAAAGTTGTACTTTTTTCATTGTATACAAGCATAATATTTTATTTTCCAGTATTACTGCCAAAAACAAAGCATACCTGCAGAGGATAGGAATCACTCATGTATTAAATGCAGCTGAGGGGAAAAAATTTGGAATGGTGAATACGGACGCTAATTATTACCGTGATACGACAATAAAGTATCTTGGTTTATGTATGCTTGATTTACCAAGCACCGATATAAGCCAATATTTTTTCACTGCAGCTTCTTTTATTGAGGATGCAGTTGCCTCTGGAGGTAAACAAAACACATTTTTCTAAATAAATAATAAACTCTTACAAGTGCAGCTATTAGATTATATTTAATTTTTGTTTTTAATTTAATCTTTAATTTATTATTTTATTTAAAAGTGAAATATGGTAGCTGTTGAAGATATATAATTATTATTTTTATAAATTTCTTAAGATATTATGTATTTTTATAGGTAGAGTTTATGTGCATTGTGTACAGGGTGTTTCACGAAGTGCCACTTGTGTTATTGCATATTTAATGATTAAGAAAGGAATGCTGGCCACGGATGCTATCCGAACTGTGCGACTTAGTCGAGACATTCATCCAAACGAAGGATTTCTTCGACAGCTAGCAACGCTTGATAATCAACTACGCAGACAGCGATTATAAACAAAGATACCTGAACAAGTGATCTTACTATAAACAACAAATTTGTTACATTTTTTTCATATTTATTTTTTTATGCATTAAAATCATAAGTATTATTATATACATTTGCTTTAATAATCATTATTAATATTTATTTCTTAGCAAGATCACTTTTATTGATTTAGGTCAAAAGAGAATTAAGCATGATTTTAAATCATGTTAAGCCTATTACTTATTATTTATTAATGCTGTTTAAATAATTTATTAAAAAGTATTAATAAGCTTTGTTGTATTATTGTATTATTTTTAATTTTTGAAAAATACTTTAATTTCATCTTTTTCATTTTGTTAAGACAGATTATTATAATTCATTATTATTTTATAATTTTCTGAAAATGTACAAACAAAAAATAAAGAATTTGATACACTAAATAATGATGTTCTTTAAATCAAAACTTTAATTAATATAAAGGGGTAGAAAGAATGAAATCAAAAATCCATAACTGATGGAATATCCATTTATTTTATACGTACTTTATACAAAAAGTTTACTTCTTAGCTTTCTTATCCTTTGCAACTTTCGTTACATCATCTGGATTCTCTGCTGCATCCTTGACGCGTTTAGCCCTAATTCCAACTAATCGCGCATCAGCCCTCGCCTTACGAAGCGTAATGTAGGCATTAAACTTCTTCTCCTCTTCCGTTATAACACGGGCCTTTGCCTTTGCTGGTGCCTGGTGAAGGCCTTGTGGCATGACCTCACCATGCACCTGTGAAGCAACCTTGCATTCCTCTGGGGTTGCTTCGCCCTTCTTAATCTGTGAAAAATTACAATAATATTAAATTTTCTCTAATTGTTTGTTTAATTAAAACTTAAAGGATTAAATTTAAGTAAATGGAATAAAAATAATCATGTAATAAGAATTATTCTGGAAGAAATTTTTAGAACAATGAAAACGTTAAATTTAAATATTAAATCGCGTTAAATACTATATATTCACAAAAATTTCAAAATGTAATTCTAAAATGCAAAAGACGTCATGATTATCATATAAGTAATGTTTAACATTAAAACTTGATATTCTGATTAAAAGAAAATATAGAAAATAATATACATTGTTAAATGAAATATAATTTCAAAAATCTTAGTGTAAAGTTCTAAATGAAATTGAAATAACATACCTTCTTCTCATTCAGTGGGAAGAGGATCAATTTTGCTTTGTATTCTTTAAGCCTCTGCGCATTTTGTTGCAGAGACTCAACCGACTTATTGCGCCTTCTTGGGTCAACAGCAATTCCGATAGTTCTTGCAAATCGCTTGTTCAGACCGCTTGCTTTCAATTCTGCAAGTGTGAATCCCTTGCCTGCCCTAACTTTGGCGTGGTAGCGAAACGTAGGGCAATGTACAACTGGCCTCAGAAGATTGACAGGCCTAAAATAACAAATAATTAATTAAAGAAATAGTACACATCATCAAAACTTAGTAATTGAAAAAAGCAACAAGTATAGTGTATAGTAGGAGTACAACATACCTTGGAGCAACAGCACGCGCTTTCTTAACGCGGTTCGTTCTCCTTCTGAATTTTCGGGCTGGCTGGTTGAACCACGTCTTCACAAAGCGCTGCCAGTCTTTGTGGAAGTGCCCATTAGGGATCATATTATTTCGCTTACCCATGTTTGAGCTGTCACAGAAAAAATTACAAAACCAGATTAGTGATTAATTTTAGGTTAAGTGACACTGCCTAAAACTCGCGCACTATTACAAAAACTTTGCACTAGTTTCACTATTAAATTTTCAAATCCACTAGAAACAATGTGAAATTTATTATTGTTAAACATTAAATTAAACTATATATCTCTGATCAACACATAAATATGCTACCATAACCTAATTGTAGCACGTCACTTTGACTCGATTAAAAAGTGAAAAATCTCAGATAAACATAAAAAATATCATCGCAGTAAAAGAGCATAATTGTTAAACTACGATTATTTGTTGTCTCGCGGTTGAAAATACCGCGATGACATTGATTATTTTGGATTCAATTTTGGAAAAGCCTTCTTACCAGCTTCGTTTTGCCTTGCAAACCGGAAAAAGAGCGTTCGCCCAGACAAGACGAAAGCGAAACACGGAAACAGCACTGTGCCTTGTACTGCGTGAGACAAATTAAGGATATTTCAAATTTCGAAAGTAGAAGTCACAATTAATAATATTTATAAATATAATTTTTTTAGTGGTGTCAAGTCGAGGTTTATATTATTTATAAATAGTAATAAACAAATATAATGACTATTTTTTAATAATCTTAATTTTTTAGTATTTATTGCTTAGTAAAAATGAAGTAATTGTATTTGGAGTAAATACAAAAGTTATGTAAACAAAAAAAATGTAATTATTTATAAAATATCAATTTTTTTAACAAAATCGAGTTTACACTATTTTTAGGGGACTTTGAGGGCCCTTCTAATGAAATTCACTCTTTGATTCATTTTCATTTTCTGATATATCCATTATTATAATATAAACAAATACAGTTTTAATTGCTTTTATTTATCCATATTTTAATTAGTTTACCCCGATCTTGACTGTACGTTTTAGTATAAAAGTGTTAAAATTTGTCGATCATCACGAAAAATAGATTTATCTAGAGTTATGTCGGAAAAATGGAAAGATATATTTAACAATTGCTTAGGTATATTTTAATTTTATAGTTATTATAACTATAATCATATACTACTACTGGTATTTTCCAGTGAATTTCAACTAGTTTCAGTTGTCAAACAAAATCAAAACCAGTTGCTACAAATTTATTTTCATCATTAATTAAAATACGGGATCATTTTTTATCTACGATCTCTAATTATCATAAAAATTTTAACTAAAATGTTCTGCTTATAACATGATAATCATTTGAATGAGAAAGCAACATGACTAGTGTGGTAAAACAAATATATATGTTGTCTGCATTCATTTCAGTACTCAACTCCAAAACGTTAAATAAAATATAGTTTTATCTCTGTATTATCGATTTGATTTCTCATTTCAATATGAAATATAGTTTTATAACAAGTTTAAATTACCCTCTAAGAAATAAAACGATTCAAAAATGTATTTTATCAAGACATGCATCTACCGGGTTAGGTATTTGGGTAAGGTTATGTTTTAAAAATTCAAAAATCGATATAATAAAATGCCTTATCCTTTTAGTTATTGTTATAAAAGATAAAATATTTTATGTATTAGAATGAAACACTTACGACTGATCACAAACATGAAATTGAAAAATATTGGAAAGATAAAATTCATAAAACTAACAATGATTCATCGCAAAATAAAGAAAAGTT
>JAPYZA010008056.1:0-16367 GCA_030522685.1 Eupelmus azureus | reverse complement strand
CAGACTTGATTTGTCCTTCGGAGCTTGCAGTTATATAATAAAGAACACCTAACCTACATCTGATCTTTGTTTTTTTGTAACTTCCTACTGTTCTCTACAAATGTATACATACAAAAAAATAGTTTGAATTTTATGTAAGTCAATACAGAGTGTGTTAAGAAGTAAGGAAAAGTCCAATATAAAGGTGCATTCACAAGTAAACCATTCCTCTTGCTGTTGAAACTATCGAATGTGATTCACAGTGCATTTAATAACGCTTTCAAGTAAAAAGGGAAAATACTATATGAATAAACTCATCTATTCTCCTATATAAAGCTTCGAGATTTCAAACTCACGGTATTAGTTTTTCTTAAACGGCAGTGGAAAACGCATAGAACGTACATTGAATGCGGAAGTATTATTTTTTAAATTTTAAAAGTACGAATTTTTAAAATTGTTATACTGGCCATAGTGAAAAGTTGTGTTAAGATGTTCTTGGTAATATCTATAATTTTGACTTGTGTAGTAGTCACATATTATTACGTGACACGTAATTTTGATTTTTGGAGGAAACGGAACGTCAAAGGTCCAAAACCAATTCCATTTTTCGGTAACTACAAGGATTGTCTGCTCGGAAAAATTCACTCAGCAGAACTAAGCAATAAGTTCTACGAAGAATTCAGAGATGAACCGATGGTTGGAATCTTCATTCAAAATACGCCGGTACTAATTCTGCGTGATCTTGCTTTTATCAAAGATGTCCTGATCAAGGATTTTTCTTTTTTCTCTGATCGTGGTATTCGCGTCCACGATACTGTCGAACCTATGTCACAACATTTGTTCAACCTGTCTCACTCCACCTGGCATCCACTCAGAAGCAAATTGTCGCCAGCTTTTACGTCATCAAAGATCAAAAATATGTTCGATCCTATGGTAAACATTGCGAATCGTTTTAAAAAATATGTAGAGGAAAGAACAAACAATTCTGATCCACTAGAATGTTGTGGGCTTATGGCTAAATTCGCAACTGAGGTCGTTGGAGAATGTGGTTTTGGCTTAAAAATGGACCAGTTTATGGAAATTAGTGAATTTGGAAAAATTAGTAGCAAGAGACGGGAAAATGATTTTTATAACTTCGTTAGACGATTTTTGAGAGAATACTGCCCGGGTCTTTACAAGTTTTGTTATTTCTTTAAGTTTTGGAATAGAAGGATAAATGATTATTATGTAAATACTGTCAGACAATTATTTGAATACTGAAAAAGTAATTATATTCAAAAGAGTGACTATATCGGAATTTTGATGAATATAAAAGATAATTCTCAGGCTATTAGTATTAGTAAAAAAGGTGGGTAATAACTTTAACGATTTTTTGATTCTTTCTTTTGAAAAAGTTGCGTAGATTTTTTAAAGTATTACATTCTCAAAATATTTTTAGTAAAAGATTATTTTGTATTCATTATTAAAGCTCTTTAAAAATAAATTATTTATTTCCTCACAGATTTAACAGATAATTTTTTAGCGGCACAAGCGTACGTATTTTTTACTGCAGGGTCTGACACCGTAGCAATTATTCTAAGTAATGCGTTTTACGAAATTGCCAAAAATTCTTTAATCCAGGAAAAGTTACGAGAAGAAATTATAGAAATTTTTTATTCAGATTATAAAAGTATGACTTTTGATTGCATTCAAAAAATGAATTACTTAGACAAAATTTTCAAGGGTAAGTGATCGATTTTAATTTTTATTAAAACGATATCATTACTTAACGATAGTTTAAAAAAAATATTAGCATAATCCGAGTAATATTTGATATAGATACTCATAAGTATAAATTATTACGTTAAGCAGATGTAACTTATTGTATTTTTAGAAACTCTTCGCAAATATCCTCTTAGAAATATTGTTAGAAAATCAAATGCATCCTACACATTTTCGGGTACAAACGTAACAATACCAAAGAATACGCAGATTGTAATACCGCATTATTCTATTCACCGTGATAACCACATTTATCCTAATCCTGAAGTATTTGATCCTGAAAGATTTGATCAAAACATAAAGAAAATTGGAGATTCAATGGCTTATTTACCGTTTGGAGAAGGACCACGACACTGTATAGGTAAATCAATGCCATCAGTCGTTTAAGATTTTTCTTCTTAATAAAATGGTAGTTAAATTCTAATATAATTACTTTTCAGGATCACGATTTGCAGATATTCTTTGTAAAATTGTGATTGTAATTATAGTGCGAAATTTCAATCTAGAAATAACTGGTAAAGAATGCAACCGTAATAAAAATGATCCTAGAAAAGTGCTTCTATCGCCAAAAGGAGGTACCCATATTCGATTTAAGAAAATATAATTTATTATCGTTGAAAACGTGATAATTTAGTAAATAAAAACTACTGCTTTTAGTGATTTAATAATATTACCACCATAGTGGCTAGGAATACGTTATTACTTTTAGTATTATTAACTAACACAATATAGTCTGCTTTTTCTGTGATATAAGAAGAGATATTTACCTCATAGTTTAATTAAATATTTATATTATTTGTTACAAATGATTAGTTTATGTAAATGAATGTAAGTTGTGTAGAGTAAAATAAATTGTTAACTATTTCTAAGTTTGTAAAAATTTCAGTTATACCATAATTTAAAAAGGTATAATATGTTATATCGTTTATCAATTTATAGCTTTGAACAATATTGTACACATTATCACAAAAAATTTTGTTGGACCTTAATTTTTTTCTGTCAAATATAAGCAACAAAATATTTTGTAGATTTGATAGTCTGGCTTTTTAATATAATAGAGATTCGATAGAGACAACAGTTAATCAATTGAAAGAGCCAATGCTATCTATTAAAGCATCATTAGTTTTACTGAATTTTACATAGATATATGTATAAATGCACTATAATATAAAGAGCTTCAAAAAAGAGAAATTTATATCAGAATATCTTTCAATCTAAATATAAAGAAAATTTTACAAGAGTAAAATTCGAAGTTTCTAGCGAATCTCTATTTTTTATATTTTACGAACAGTAATCCGTACATTACAACATAATTAGCTTAAAATATTATTTCGAATATGTATAACTGAATAAAAATAAAAAATTTGTTCCTGTTTATTTTATGGCTTATTATTATCTGAACAAATTTCCTTAGATCAACCGAAATTCTTTTTCCAAGTGAATATATTGCCACTGACCTAGAATCTATTCAGAAACTTCATACTGTAATGTTTAAAAACTAAACTCGATGAGTTAAGCAATGGAACGATGACAGTCAATTATAGTGCTGGTTTATTGCGCGATGAGACACCGATCATAAAAATTATTGTAAATTGGAAAGAGAGATAAAACAGCAAAAGAACATTACTAGTCGCGCTCGACTGTGCGTTGTTATCTCTTTGCTTTCCGTATGCACGAAAAGACAAAATGGTTTTATAAATGTGAAAACTTCAAAACGAATTTTGATTTTATAAACTACTTAAATAGTATGGTAAAACTTTCAAGAGTTATATAGATTCGAGGTAAATATATCATTACGAATCGTACATTTAAAATCAATATAACTTTTGAAATGAAACCAAACCGCTATAGCTGCGATACGTAAAACTACTATCTTCTATATTGATAAACTTAAAAATCATCTCCAGGTCTCTCCGCATGACATGTGGCACAAATTTAACGATACCAAGTTGTGAACTTTATATATCTGCGATAAAAGATAGAAGACAGATTTTTCAAATTTGAAATTATCTTTGAAATTACGTGCACTCAACTGTTATCAGTAAATGTTTATTTATGTATAAACACTTGTGACATAGAAATATTTTAACCTTGAAATTTGTTATCTTTATTTTATGTCTGATTAAGATGATCTAAATTTTATAATAGCTATTTGTTTTGAACATTTATATTGATAAAATTACATATTAAGAGACGAGAGATCTGCTAAAAAATAAAAAAGGTAGAACACAGTTTTTACGATTATTTTAAATAATCAAACGCAAAAGACTATGCATTTGAAAATCGCATGAATTTTCGTGCTTTCTACCATAAATTTTAATAACCAACATCAGCAACTTTTTAAGTGTTGAGCGAATGATTTTTCTCTCCTTGACGAACAAAGTGAAAAAAACAAATAATGATCATTTGTCAAGAAACTTTTTTCCGTTGATTTATAATTTACATTAAGCAGATCAAAGTTTATTGAAATTTTCGCAATTCTATCCAAATATACATACTATCGAGTTAAATTTTGCTTTTATAACTAGAATATCCTCCTTTCTCGGGTAATTTGCATATTCTGAATTTATTACTACGTGTAGTTTTTGTATTCAAACGTAGTGTTATTTGATTAATAAGAAAATTGACTATTTCAAGAGAAATCAACAGTTTTATATTTACATCCACGGCATTTTTAATTCACATTATTATTTCGATAAAGATATACGAAATAATATTACTATTATATTTGTAAATCAAAAAGACTTCTACCATGTCAATTTAAATATTAGTTCTTCATGTTCAGCAAAATATCGTCGATTTTTATGTACTTTCATTTAATCAGTAGACTAATTAGACTTTTAGTTGGTAACCTGGATTAACAGAGCTGTTCCTTTAAGAATCCAGTAACTCTGTTGCCGAGCAGAAGGAATAAGCACAGGCATGACAAAGTTTGTACTGTGACCAGTAGTCGACAGAACTCCAGCCCGAATACTCGTTTTGTATAGAGGTGAAATATATCTAGGATCATTCTCTGGCAAATTGAGTACAGGAAGAATGTGCATGACTGGTAAAGGTGGGTTCATTTCACCTTTGCTTGCATCTACGAGAATTTTAAATTTAAAGTCCCATTTGCCTGCATCGATAAATAAACCATGAGAAAGTACTCCATCTTCCGGCTCTTCTAAGCCTTTGTACGCATGGCGTTTCTGCAAAAATTTTATTATAATTAGTTAAAACAAATTTTAACATAAAAATAAATAAAAAACTATTTATTAACTGAAATTGAATAATTATAAAAAAAAAAGATTTGCGCATATAACGTACTTCTTTCTTTGCCTTTCTATGGATTGCTTCGATGTCTTCTTGATCCAAAACGACGTCTGTAACTTTGAAATCTAATTTTAAAAGATCTATAGGTATGTTATACTTTCTGGCATGTGTTTGTAGCATTCCAGTTATAAATCCTTGTGGGAAAGACAGACCAGATAGCCAAAATGACACTGGTTTTGAATCAACCAACCAAATCTAAAATCGAATTGTAAAGTGCAGTGACATCCACTTTTAACAAAATTTTAAAGATTGCCGCTTATAATATTTACCTTTATAAAATCAATTCTTAGTACCAAGTCTTTAATCCAATTTCCTAATGTCTTTAACGAAGGATAAACATTTACCCTATGCCATATTTCAGGTACCTATTTCATAATAAATTTTTATATCAGTAGAATAGACTTAATTGATATTTTAATAAATATAATAACTATTGTCATTCTACCTGATTATTAACAAGACTATTAAATACATTTTCAAGTTCATCAGACATGACGACAAATCCTTTAATCGCTCTCTGTAAATTTTCCATTGATGAATGAATTCTTTTTAGTAAAATATTGTATCTTTCCACTTCGTGAAGTAAAACAACAGTAAGCGATGGCAAACGACCTGCTTTGTCTTTCTATAAAAAAAAGAAATGATCTTAACACCTAAAGTGTTTTTAGTATTTGAAACTGGGTAATATTATTTACTTTAAGATGCTTAGGATTACAAGTGTCGATATCTATATGCAAAGCAATTTTTTCCATAATCGTATCAGCTAATTCATAAGCGATTTCTGAATCGGATTTTCCCTCTTTGCCGATGCCCACTTTTGGCTGGACTTCCATTATTGTTTCCATTAATGTTTTGGATTCTTTTAACTAAAAATTAAAAAAAAAATTATTTTTATAATAATTTAAAAATCTTCTATTATAGTCTATATCGTTATAGAGGTGCAGCTACGCTATTTAAATATTGTATTTTATACATATATTAAAAATTAAAAATATAAATAATAAATTTTTTATTTTAATTTAAAATTGGAACTTTTACTCAAAATTATCATATTTAAGAAATAAATTTGAAAGCAGGTAACTAATTTACTTGGAAAGCAATGTTAGCGTTTTCGTGCATGCCGAAGATTTCTGGGTCTTCAATTATTGGAAATTGATCGATGAATTCGCGATATTCAGCGAGTTTTTCGTAAGTTGGGCAATAGTAAGTTCCAGACGGTGAATATACATAATCTGCAATATCGATACATCGAAAATATGTTATTGTTTGAGAGGTAAAAGGCCTGCAAGATATTAAATAGATAGATCTGATATACAATTAAGCCAGATTCTGGTTAGTTTTCTATTTAGGTGGAAATAATTTTATTATGCAGTCTGGTATAAAGTTATAAGTCATTAGTACCGCAATCAAAAAATAAAAAATTAAAATAAAAAATCTTCTGAATTGATAATTATAAATATGTCATTATTATGTTTCTAGAGTAACATTTAATAACCTTATAATTCAAAGAAATATAATAGAATTTATAATAAAAACAAAAGTTTCGAACCTACTATAAAGTAATTGAGCGTCAATAAATGTAAATATTCACAATTCTTTTTAAAATATCGTATTTAAATAAAGTATTAAGCTATATTTAGAAATTGACAAATATTTAAATAGTATCAATAAGCATTCGTTTCTTAAACAAGGAACAGATGCTTGCCAGTTAATTTAATAGACAAACGAGTATTTGAACACCTATAAAAACATGTAATCGTCTAGATATTAAATTTTATGTCAGGTTGACAAAACACCTGGCTCCAGCGTCCTTGGTGAGAAAAAGCCTTCGAGAATGGTTTTCAAGCAACGCAAGTCCCAATTATCCGTGATTCTGCCTCCGTAAGTGACTTCGCCTATAAACGAATGTAATTATCTACGACCTGTCAAAGTTTTGTATAATCATCTTAAAGCTAAAAACATGGTCAGCACCTGCTGTATAAATCAGAGCGTCCCACGGTATATCTTCTCCCACGCAGAACATCTTTAAGTTCAAAAGACTGCATTCCCTATCGGTATCACTGAACTCATAAATAATATTCCAACCAAGTGGACCGAATTTCTTTCTCTCTTGGATAATTGCGTGAAAGAAGCAAAGCCCAAATATCATCCGCCGCCACTTTTCTCCCAATTCTAAACAGAAAATTTACCTTAATAATCTTTGTGAAATTTTCCTTTAACGCGGTCTGATAGTCCTACGGAGAACAATCACCTATGGAAGGCGACTATGTCCTGTTTTTTTATATTACAAGTTATTTTTTTAATATTTAAAAAACTGTTTAATTTGCATAGTCGGTTACAGCAGGACTATCCGACTCTGTTAAAATCCAAACTAACCATGCTGCTCGAAGAACGGCTCCTCGATTTCAAAGAAGGCCCTCTTGACATTGGCCTTGAGGCCCTTGGGTGGCTCGTTAGTCACTTTGACCGAGTTCTGAAGCACGGAGACTGGAAAAGTGGCACTGGGCATCGAGCTTAGATAAAGCCTAAACTCCTCGTGGACTAATTCAGGTTCTTCGGCGATTTCGATTACCAGGTTCTCGAGGGAGAGCATCCAGGAGGTTGCTAGATGGCAATTTTGTAGGAAGATCCAGAGACCATCTGCGCAGCCCTGGCGAATCAGACTCTCTGCTATCGGGCCTTGTCCCTGGCCCAGGGATATGGATTCGTATCTGGAATAATATATTGAATAATTTATATAATTGAAATTTCATTTCACATTCAAATTATGGATGTTGCTGCTATTTTAAAATCATAATTTAATACTTAAAATAATAAAAATAAAACGATATATTTTACCTATCATTAAAGCCCATATCGTTGGCGAATTTAAGGAATCCACTAAATGGATCCGAGCCTGTGCTCAAGACAAATACTAGAGGCGTGGTTTTCGATGTACCTTTGTATCTTAAAATAAAATAAGACAGGTTAAATTATATCTAGCAAACTAAAACAAAATTTAACTTCATTATTGAGGAGCCATTAAGTTCCGATCATGAGGCTTACAAAACTTGTAAAGTTATTATTGGTGATTCAACAAACTGCTGACCAAGATTCTTTTTTACGAATGATGTGATTCCAAATACCAATTTTTCTTCTTTCAAAGCCTTTAGTAGCATGAGCTTTTCGATGTCTGATAGAATGTTGTTCCAATCATTTTCAGCAAGTTTGTTGTTTTGTGGCAAAATATTAACTACCTATTTTGTCAATTATGATATTGAGAAAGAAGTGTGATATAATTAAAAAATTTAGATTGAAAATAATTTTGTAATAGAAAAATTACTTCTTTGTAGTTCTCAATTTCTACTATAATTTTCTTGAACATATCATCGGTAATTGTTTCAAACTTTTTGAAATGTTGGGCTAAATAATTTGCACAATGCCACATTGAATCAGTAAGAGTTGGGTAATCCGGCTTCTTCTCCTATTTCCAATATTAAATAAACTATTGTAAGATTTTTATAAATAATTTAGATTAAAGTGAAATTTTAAATTATGAAAAAATATATATAGATTAATAATAAATTACCAATTCCATTTGATCAGGTCCACGAAGTAGAAAGTTCCATTGTGTATACTTAATAGTTCCAGCTTGTAAAAGTATCGCTACGTTCATCATAAAACTGAAGACAATCTTGTGTCTTTCGAACAATCCTCGCGACACGATTGTATAGACCGCCAATGTTATTTCATCATACAGAATTTGTAATCGTTTCGCAAGATCGGGCGTTTTCTCGCTCTGGTCTATTACAGTATTGAAAATCTAAAAGTAAATCCAAATAATTTTTAGTTAACAAAAATATTTATACTGACGAGTTCATATTCGTGTTTAATGTGCAAATCTCTATTATTTATATAAAGCAATGAGGTACCGTATTAAAATACTTGAGAGAGAACTGATACATAGGATCGATAATCGCCAAATTTGCTACTACAAAGTACAGAACTGATCCTCGCGTCGCCACGCTCCTGTATTTTTCTCGAGCGACTGAAATCTCTTCTTCGGTTGCTTCCGTATCGATGAGTCTAGTAGCAATAATAGCGGACGTCTCTTTACTTTCGTTCAGGGTCTCAATGAGTTCCTCATTGTCAAGGATGTTACCCTCCGAACTGAAAAGCATCGTCAGGATTTTGTCCTCGATGTCCTTGAGTTGAGACTTATCCGCGTTGATTTGAGCTATCAATTCATTGCGCATTGTCTCAAGCTCCGGTTTCTCTAAACGTACAACATCTCTGAAATAAGAGGGCAAAGAATTTTAGTGTACAAATTCATGTTAAAGTGATTTGTGGTTTATTAAAATTAATTAGATTTGGGAAACTTTTAGATAACATACGCTAACAACTGATCTTCCAATCCGCTTGGTGTTACGGTGAAGTTGACGATTGTGACTTTGATGCATATTTCTGGCAAATAATGAGGATTTGCCATCTTTGTTGTGATATATAGTTTGAAATCTGCGTCGTTTTGTTATAACTTAACAATTACGATTATCAATATTCTTCACACTGAAGAAAGCATTACCGAAACGAAAGTTTGTTTTAGTAATATTGGTTCAAGGCTTGGATCTAATGTTTCTCCGACTTCTTGGAGCAACATCGGCGAACCGGTTCTAATGCAAGCTTCCATAATCCTCATAAAGTTAGGATCAGTCATCTTGCAAACTCTCAATTGATTTTGCTGTTCCATATTACGTATCCATCGATTCGCCTTTAAGAAAATGATACAAAATTAATATCAAAAGTTAGTAAGCAATCTTGTCATTACTTACCTGCTCCTGAGGATCAATCATTAATGGCCATCTACCAGCCTGAGTCACCAAAATAGCGTTCTCCGTGCTGACCTGGTCCCTCGGTAGCCCAAAGGAATTCCACATACGGATTTCATACTGATCAGCCAGTACCGTAACTAAACTAAAATTATCAGTAGTGCCGATCTCTTGCTCAGTGCACTGTTCGAGCCAAGTCGTCATCAATTCTTCACGGTAATTATTCGTAAATGCCCCGAGATAGGCAAGAGCACCAGCAGCTACTAGAGTGTCACCCGGTAGGTTACTGATTTCTTTTTCAAAGTGCTACAAAGAAATATTTGTTAATATCATCAAACATATTTCTATCCTTAAGAAAAGTAAATCTGTAAAAACTTACCGCTACTTCTTCGATCCATCGAATTTCCTCGTCGGCCAAGGCAGATGTCAGCCTTCCAGATCTGCCCAATCGAGACTCGCTCAAAGTCATCGTGTATTCAAGATCGGCCAGGCGCTTCACAGCTCCATCATACTGTTTCTGTAAATCTTTGGCTTGCTTTTCGACGTCTTTCAATGCTTTCTGCTTCTCCGCGAGAATTTCGTCAATGATTTTTAGTTCATTTGCTGCTTCTATCAATCTAAATTGTAGGATTAGAAGTTCATAGTTAAGTAGAATACTTTGAAACGAATTTCTTTTTCATTACTTTTGTCGTTTTGGCTCAACGATACGGAATATTTTGGCATATCCGTCGACAGCTCGTACCCAGATGCAAATAGATTTACAGACTTTGCTCTGTTTGGCTACAATTTCCGGATCAAAGTCTTTATCCATAACATAGACTTGTAGCTTTTTCAGTAGCTTATCGGTTATGTTCTCTTTCGGATAGTTCATTAGCCGGTCTAAGAAGCGAGTATCACCGAGCATCAGCTTAGCCGTCTGCCAGTTAGGTCTTCAAATTAAAGTATACAAAATTAATATTAAAAAATAATTTTTTTATGTTACTTACTTTTCGCCAAGTAATAAACAAACTGCTTCCATAACGACTTGCACCAATCTGGGCGGTTTATTGAAAACTTTGATTTCATTAATATCGTTTTTATTCAGAGCGGCAAGAGCATCTTGTGCTACCTGTAACGCAGGTAGTGCAGCCTCTAGATCTTTCCTGGCTTCTGCCTCCAAGGCGCTAGTTTCATCTGCTTTTGCCTGTATTATACTTATTTTATCAACATTTATTTTTATAAAATGATTTATTTAAATTCTATATATTTGCAGAATGCAATGCAATATTTTGAATTTATTAGTTGCGTAACCTTTGCCATAGCTTCGTCTGCCGCAACAACAGTCCGGACTTTATCGATTTCGATTTGCTGCGCTGCTACAATTTTCATTAATTTAGCAACTTCTGCTGAATTAACTTTCAATTTTGGTCCTAGTTCTATGAGTTGAACTTTCATTACAGCAACCATTTCATTCGTCTCTTTCAGTTTCTAAAATTTAGTGTAAGTAATATTTAATTGAGTAATATTTAATTTTTTAATATCATATTTTTAAAATTACATTCAATCCATTGCTTATTCTACTCCTTAAATTGTTTATCTGGTCGGATTTTCTTCCTAAAGTATTTAAATATAGTTTTAATAAATCTAAGTAACTGCTAGGCGTCGTATAGTATCTTCGTCTCATCTCTTCAAAGAATCTAACGGTCATTGCTTCCACACTCTGTCAATTTTATTTTTCATTGTAAAAATAATATTGTAATTATTTTAAATAATACAGTTTTTCAGTAACTTCACCAAATTTAATTTATCTTTTACCTCATGCATAATTACACAAATAGTAGCAAGATCACTGACTTTTTCGGGATCCTTGATTACAGTCTGTATCGACTTTCTAGCCACAGAGTGAAGGGCTTCATTAGGCCATTTGGAGTACCAATCGATCGTGCAGCAGTTTACTAGAGAAGGAAACATGCGACAACGTCGACTGCAAAAAAATAATTTTAAAACATTTATATATTGAAAATGTATTAGACATCATTTTTATAATTTATTTTTATACGGTTCGATACTGGTGCGTAAGGTGATTTTTGCCTCGTGCGACTCGGTTCGCTCGGGCGAAAAACGTCTCACGAGGCAAATAACCACCTTCCACACCCGTATCGAAATGTACTATTAGAGACATTAACTTTAACTAACCGGAAAGCATCTCCTACAGGACTCATACAAAGCACCAAGTGTAAATGATTTCTCACGCGACCTATGAAATACTGATAGATTGCGTCTCTGTTGGACTCAGGAATTCCAGCCTCCTTAGCTGCTGGCCGAGTTGCGATTATGGCTCTTTCAAGCTCCTCTGCTTCGAAAAGATTCGGCACTTCCCCTGTTTAAAATCATTATTATTTTATTATTTTGTAAGTATTACCAATGCAAATTAATACGGTTGAAAAAATACCGGAATTCAAAGTGTTATTAATGTCTTCGAGAAATTCTTCAACAACAATTTGTGTGTCGGTAAACAGAAACGTTGCAGCCTCTGCTAAAGCTCCAGGTTTCAAATAAAATCTTCGCAGATCGTCGTGCCACGAGACAATATCATAGCCTCGACTGACTTCTATTTGATGACAACTGTTTCATAATTAAATCCACCAGATGAATAAAAAATAAAATGATTCTTAAGTTGAAATTTGTTATTTAGAAAACTTAATTGTTTAATAGTAAAGCTAAAGTGTATATCAAATCTTCTAATTTCTAAGCAAATAAATCACTTACACATAACCATTCATGTGAGATGCAAGCTTCGTTAAACTCTGCTTGCCCATACCGCCGACACCGACCAAAAGACCATTTCCTCTCTCCGACCTTAGAATTCTAGCCAGTCTACACAAGTGCTCTATTGCATCCATGAAAAATATCAGACTCATCTCTTTCGAAGTGACAATCGTATAGTCCTCCAGATACTCCTGGAGTACCAGCTTGGCTCGGTCGATATCTACGATCTCCTCGTAGAGCCGATCCTCAGGTTCAGCGCCAAAAATCATGAAGTCACCGAAGAGCAGCAACGGCGGATGTTCAATTATTTCATCTTCGGGCAGTTCTAATACCTCATCATTCAGGGTCGCACCGCAGACGCCGGTGAGAAGACGGTAAAAGTATGTCTTGTCTTGATTATTGATCAGCCGGTCGTGGAAGACGCGTAAGCATTCGTGATAGAAAAGCCTGTTGAAGATAGGATTCTGAGTTTTAATTTAAAAATAGGAATTGAAAAAAGATCGGAATCTTGACGGACCTAAGCATCGTCTTGGCTTCTCTGACTACGGAATTGTCAGCTTGCAGTATTCCCTGGACACATTTGGACAGATCTCGCAGATTGAAAATGTAGTGACTTTTTTCTGGAGTCGGCAGAAGATCCTCGGAGATTCTGCCGTAGATTTCGACCGCTGCAGCTACGATTCTGTCACCGATGTCTATGACTGGTTGTGCGAAATCTTTTAAGAAGCCTCGAAGGATCGATCTATGGTCATCGATAAAACCAAGTTATCGCGAATAAAATAAAAAAGAAAATACATTTAAAGATTTTTCTTTAACCTAAATATTGATTTTAGGGAATCTTCTGTTGGCGAAGGAATCACCAACATCCCAAAGTGTCTAACAAATCGAGGAGTTAAGGGATTTCTTCCTCCTCCAGGAGGAGCACAAGCGGTTGACATAACTACATCTTGTATACGCTTCCAGAAAAGCTTATCTCTGTCGAAGAATCCTTTGCTATCTAATATTTGTCTGAATTTATAATAATAACTTTAGTCATTTTATAAAATGATGGGATAGAAACTATTGTTATTCATAGTTACTAAAATTTAAGTAATATATTAAAAGAATTGTTCGACTTTTAGTTTTCTGATTAGAGTACTGCATATAGAGTATTGAATACCTGAGCAATTCGATCGGCGGCTGGGCTCCATAAGTCTCCAACTTGGGCATGTTAACATCGTCAACAAAGACGCAAACACGTTTATTAACCGGCGCTCCCAGCACTGTCTTTTTCTTCTTCTCCAGTTTGAGCTCAAGTATCTCTTGAGTCCGGGCGGCGCTCGTCTGCGCCGAGAAGTTCAGGACTATCGGCACCCAGTCACCCGATGCTTCCATGCTAGTCAACACCACCTTCGCAATTACCGATTTCCCAACCCCTGTGCGTACAGCATCCGTTAATATTCAACTCAAAAATGCCCATAAACATGACTTTAACGCTAAATGTACCAACCGGTTCCTCCAGTAAAAAGTACGGGCTTGCCAACCTCGACGAGCTTGCGCATGACCCAGCCGAAGCGCACGGTATCGATAGTAGGCACAAGGATCTCGAAGAACGGTTGCCGAGGATCGAAGACGAAGGCCGGCATCAGCTTCGTCCAGACATCCATGCGATGGTCCTCTATGTCTATGAATAGACCCCATAAGTCACCCGACACCGGCAGACTGTATTGGAGCAAGAAGATTTGTTCGAAGTTGACCTCGAGAGTAGTGATTTATGATTTATCATACCGAGCGTCATTGTTCTCGTCGAACTGCTCCCTGACGAAGTACTCGAAGGCCTCGCGCGAGCTGTCGATCACGTTGCCACCTACAGCCCAGAGATACGAGAAAACAAATGCCTGAGTGACAAAGGTGCGTACCTTGCCGATGTCGCCGCCTTTCTCGATAGCGCCTGGTTGTAGAATTATGCTCTCCAGAAGCTTACACAGCATGTCCGCTTTGCTGATATCTACCTGTATTAGCGTGAACGAGTATATTGATTTATTTTCAGTTCGATTGATTTATCTGATTTTTAATTTTTTAACACAAGATTTGTGTGTTGATTTGAGCGATACTGACTTGTGCTATAGCATGGTCACAGTGTTTTCTAAAGAACTTCAATCCCTTGTCGACGTAGTTTACGAATAGCTCTAGAAGTAGGCCCTTCAATTCCACTCGTACCAATCGATCTGCTACGCTCGCGATCCATGATTTCACGTGTGGCAGCCACCTGAGCTCCGTCGGATCGAGATAGACCATGCCTAAAATGGAATATCAAAGGATAGTTTATCAAATTTATTCTTAGAAAGAATCATTCCATAAAAAAATCAAAGTATGATTTTAAAGTTTAGAACAAACACTTTTAAATAACACAAGTTACGATGAATAAATAACTATTTTTTTATTTAACTGACCAAAAGTGCCTATTAAAAATGTACTCACATCGCAATAAAAAATCGTTTTTACTTCTTAGAAGACAAAAAAGAATGACTCCAGATCATATACAAATTATTTTTTTTTATTTTTAATCAGGTAACAAACGTGGGTTCTGGGATTATTGTTTCTTTATCTTCTTAGGTACGAGATTCGCCCCCTGCGCCCCTGGACCCGCACCCTCCTCCCACATACGTTCTCTTTACTTATTATTTGTTACTGCTGTTAAAACTTAACTTTAAGCTTAAACTACAAATTTCTATCAGTTGTAGCAAATGCACATGACTATTCATATCCTTAGTATAAGTTGCATTAAGCACTTATTCTATCAGTTATAGTAAATATACATCTTTGATCGTACCACGTGCATTAGTCGCACTGAGCATTTATTCTATCAATCGTAGCAAATACACATCTCTGATTATACCGTGTGCATTAAGTACTTATTTTATCGAAGTTGACCACTTTGAATTCGCCGTGTAAAAAGTCTTCATCTCATCTTCATACTTAATACAATCATCTTACTACTAGTACTGTAAAATGGTAAATATCAATATTTCAAATGCAATTTCTTGATTTTTATAATTTTTTTCATAATCATTTAACAAAAAAAAAATCATCTTTCTGGTTCACCAGGCATCCTCGATGAACTCCTTGCTCTTCATGAGCGCCCGTGCAGGCCTCGAGGACATAACGCGCAGCCTGCTTCTGTCAGGTTGCGACGTGAATGCCGAAAACAGCTTTGGCGAAACACCGCTTCTCGTGTCAAATTTTAACCGACCAGCAATTGTCAAACTGTTACTCGAAGCTGGTGCAGATGTACACAGAGGAAATAGCTTTGGTTTCGGACCACTTCATCTAGCCGTACTTTTAGGCAACATTACATATATTCTTCAAAATTAGTTTCGATTCTTATATATCTCCCTTTCGGGAATATTTAGACTCTGTCTGTTATTACTGCACACATAGTCCGCTTAGACAGGGCGGAGTATAAACTGTTTCTAGTTCGTGGCGATCAATAGAATCATCATTTATTTTAAAAATTTAAAAACGAACAATAAATTCAATCTTCTTTTAATTATAAACCTATTTCTTTTTAAATATAGTGAATATGTAATATTTAATTTTTAATATAATGTATAATCAAAGTGTATAATATAATGTATAATTACAATGGATAATGTATAATTAAAATATGCAATATATTATTTATTTGGGCTTTGCCCGTTGAAATAAATGAATAAAATTATATATTTAATACAAACATGGAATTTTGTAGTTATTTGTAGCTATAAGAAAATAAAACTTTAA